>JACCPG010003811.1:0-18653 GCA_016069955.1 Drepana arcuata
CCTCTATTATTCCCGACCTAGTCGGGGTCTAAGCAAAACTCAATACAGCGGTCTGGTTCGATTTGAAACGGCAAAGGCCGGCTTAAAATATCCGACATTTAAATGTCAAGTTCATTTTTATACGATTAGAGTGAAAACAAGCATACGATACTCGTGACGGTGAGCGTTACCGCCGCCTATGAACGCTTGCAACACTGAGGGTATTCCTCGTGCGTTTTGAATTTCTTCTCAAACGTATGTAGGTTACCTCACGATGTTTTCCTTAACTGTAAAGCTCGTGGTGTGACTAATCAAGGTACTTAAGTTCAGAAAAACTCATTAATACGGCCAGGATTCGAACTTGCAATCTTTCAGAGGTACTTTTGTCAATTCTACGGGTTTTCTAATTTAAATGCGTGTTGTCACCTTTCACGACGCTACTAAGAGGATCAAAAGGGTTTAGTCCCTCGAATAGCAAAAAAAGGAGTTCCATAAATGAATAATGATTGCCAACTCGCAGCGGGTCGCTACACAACAACATGTGTATACTTATATAATAAAAAGAGAGAGTTTCTTTGTTTGAACTAATAGAATCTCTGGAATTATAAAACTCATGAAAAAAATTGATCGTATTTCATATCTTCACGCCTTTCCCGAAGAGGTAGGCAGATGTGTATAATAGTCCATCGCCGCTATTCAAACACAACTATACACAACGTCTTTGAATTGATCACTGTTCTTATGATTACAAATTTTATTAGTTTTGTCGGGATTGGAACTTGCGATATTTGTGTTGCCAGCACTCGGCCGTAAACTCGACACCAATAAGTTTGTGAACATGAAAGGGAATAATTCAATAATGACAGCGTAAATAACTTGTGGAAGAAGGGTTGAGATCTTCATATTATGTTGAAAAGCCGAGTGAAATTTGCGTCGCTGGGCATAGTACACAAAAATTTGCAGTAATTAATTCCACTTGACGTATCTGACACTTTTCAACGTATCTCACACTTATTAAAGACGACTTTTAACGATTTGTAATCGTCTCTGAATCGGATAGGTAGAGGTCTAATAATCTCCTCTTCCTCTTTTTATAATGGAAAAATTTACCGTTTGATTTATTTCTCACGAAGGTTTCCTCATGATGTATTTTCCACCGTTAAACTGGCTTGGTGTGATAAATATGACATTGTAAGTTCAGAAAAAAAAAATTACTCGGCCATGACTGCTCCTCGATCGATATTGTGTATGTATTGTAGCTATATAAATTTTATTGTGTAATTCATATCTTACACACACGCACATTCACGCTACAAATCGTAGTGTAAAAGTTCACGTTGAAGTTGTGCTACTGCTCACGTTTGTTAACTGTGACATGACGGTGTCAAAGTGTTGTCTCGCTTGGAAAAATATGTAGAGTGAGACGATGAATGATAATCTCTTCAAACAGGTGTTTACTCCGTGTCTGCGAGGAACCCTAAAAGATAAGACTTGCTTTTGCATAAGTCAATGACCGTATCAATAGACGTCTTAAACCTTTCAATAGTAAGTACCCCTATAACACTGACTGGCACTTAATATAGAAATTAATTCTCCCCTCGGACATCTACGCCTGATGATTTATGATCAAACCCCGATATCCATTAAAATGTTATATTGTAATTTTATTCAAATAAATATATATATACATATATAAAAAAAATATGCGCATGTAACCCTGTTTATATATATACGTTATCTTTGATAAGAAGAGGCAGAGGAAGACCACGTTCCAACTACCTGGATCAAATGGATCGGACTCTGAAAGACGGAACGTTAAGAGTACTCGAAACCGACGAGCACGTATGAAGAGACTGATGAATGTAGACGAAGCGAAAGAGGTATGTAAGTCTAGAGAGAACTGGCGCTCTATACTCTCTGCCTACCCCGTTAGGGACTTGGCGTGATGATATATATGTATGTATGATAAGAAAAGAAAAGAACGTATAGAAGACGCGCGCCAATTTCTAGTCGAGGGGGTCGCGGGATGCGGGGAGTATTACCCGAGTCTATTAATTGTTGCGTGTGCACTCATAGGTAATCAGTATATACACATTCATATATATACACATTCTTACCCCTCCCCCATAAGTGTGTAGATAGTACCAACACACCCATTTTTTACCGGAGATATATTTAAGGTGCCTTCGGTGGTGAGTATGGTGAGTTCATCGCTGTTACTTAAGCACGACAATACGCCTTCCCATAAGGGTCCCCGAAGGGGGAGGCAGAGGTAGTTACAAAGCTAAGCTATGAGAGCTAGACTATACATAACAGAAATATCTGGCCTCAACGCGAATCCAACCCGCGACCTCAAGCTACGCAGTCAGGAACTTTCTTGACCAGTAGGTCATATGTAGCACTATAAAGAGATTCAAGTTACTTTACTCTTTAAATAGCCGTAAATATAATAAATAAAAGAAACCCCAAAGGAGAAAATCTAAAAAAAATATACAATGACGTCACTCAAAGTCTAAAATCAAAGCGCGAGTCATCGACGATCCACAAAGAGAGTGACTTTATAATTTTTAACAAGGCATTCTAATGGGATCGTTGTCAGTACTTATTTGTGTTCTTTGTACGAGGATATTGTATTTCCTTCTTATATTGTTTGTTTTGCTACTTAGAAACAAGATGGGACTTAATTTTTTTTAATATCCCATTTACGTACACACCTTCCCAAAAGGCAGAGGTGTGTAGTTAAATGGAGGTAACACACTGACTTTTCCCTGGAGATATATTTAGGTGCAATCGTGACAGATGGCGAGTCCATCGCCCTTTCTCAATCACAACTACATATATAGATAGTGCCATCCACGAAGACGCGCCCCACTATTTTTCCTTATAGTTTATAGTGTAAGTGTGCAACCGTCCACTAATGTTTGAGTATTATCGGTACACACTGATTACCTATGAGTGCACACGCAACAATTAATAGACTCGGGTCATACTCCCCGCATCCCGCGACCCCCTCGACTAGAAATTGGTGGGCGCGTCTTCGTGGACGGCTCTATCTATACGTTGTTTTCTTTTTCTCTCAAAGGTAACATAAAGCTGTGTGACTAATCACTGCGTTTAAGTTCAGAAAAACATTGTATATCTTTTTAAAGCGTTTAATATTGTGAAAGTTTAACAATCCATTCGGGCTCTTTTGTTTACAACAATGGTATACACATTGTTACACGTACCCTCATAATGGCCCTCGTTCGCCGCAGTTTAATTATCCAATACTTCAAAGTGTGTAATAACTATTAAGACTGCCCGAGAGGGACGTCAACACTCGACCAACTATGGCGCTCGACAATTGTACGACAGTACATAATTTCCATACAATTCAACAATCGTTTCCGAGTGGAGTGACGATGTTAAGGTGAGACCTTGTTATAAATTGAGTCTGAAAGGCTAAGGTCGAGCCTACGATCATTGTGGATGCACACTAGGGCTGTCAAGAATCTAAATTCTATTTTATACAGCTGGGGTGGCAAACAAGCATAGCCCGTCTGATGGACGATTGCAATACCAGGGATATAACTCGCGCGTTGCCGGCCCTGCAGGAATGCTTTTCACGCCCTTCTTGAAGAACTCCACGCTCCTCAGCTCATTTAAACAGAGCGTTCGCGGTAATAAACTCCTTTGACACCGCGCAATGCAGACAAAAGTCTTCTTTGTGTATTGTACTAGTGTTCTTTAGTATCGTATCATTGAATATAGTATAATGAAATTGTAGTTATGTATATGTATATATATACACAGGGTGCCTTAAAATAGGACAGTTGCCAAAAAATGCCATAAAGCACAATGAAACGATCTTCACGCTATCCCATAAGGGTCCCCGAAGGGGTAGGCAGAGGTGCAAGCAAGGCTACATACGCCTTTGAATTTCTGCTCAAACGTATGCAGGTTGCATCTCGATCGACTGCACTTGTCTGAAATGAAGAAAAATATTTTTTTATTTACTGTTCGTTTTATATCTTCGACTTGTCCTGAAAATATTTTCTATGATGTACAGATCATATTTAAATTTTAATATTAAGCCGTCTTATCATGCAGTCGACAACCCTGGGCCTAACTTGATTCACATGAAATCTTACGACCTTTCCTGTGCGGGCGTAACTTTAAGTGCTTAACGGAAATTCTTTTTTTGTTGTTTAACATTTGATCACGCTCCGAAGGTTCCATTTCCCACGTTAAGGTGACGTGTTACGTTTGCGGCTCGTGTTAGCTGTGAACCTCCCAATACCTTTGAAGATACATGTACAGTGTTTGTTTCTAAAAAGAAGAGGAAAGTTTCCTTTACTGAAATAGTATTCAGGTCTCTAAATATTGCTTAAGGCGGAGGCAAATTGTTTCCGTTATTCATCGTACTAACGTGACAGATGGCGAGTCTGTCTGACTAAATCTATGAAAAAAAAAACGACTTACATTTTAATTTTTTTATATTTACTTTTACAAATACAAAATACCAATGAGTTTTTCTGAACTTAAGTACTTAGATAAGTCATACCGTAAACTTTGCGGTGAAGGAATACATCGAGAAGAAACAGCATACGTTTGAGAAGAAATTCAAAGTCGTATATATAGTCGTGCTTGAGTACCGGCGATGGACTTGTCATCTATAAAATACATGTCTAAGAGTGGATGTGTGGGTAATAGCTACATATCTCCCCCTACCCCTACGGGGACCCATATGGGTATATATATCCTCACGCCTTCCCACAAGGGTCCCCGAATGGGTAGGCAGAGGTGTATAGGTAATACCCACACACCCACTTTCCGCCAGAGGTATAATAGGTGCCAACGTGACAGATGGCGAGTCCATCGCCGTTACTCCAGCACGACTATACATACGCCTTTGAATTTCTTCTCAGACGTATGCAGGTTTCCTCTCGATGTTTTCCTTCACCGTTCAGCTCGTGGTGTGACTAATCACTGTACTTAAGTTCAGAAAAACTCATTGGTACAGTCGGGATTCGAACTTGCGACCTTTGCGTCGCAGGCAACTGCTCGAACCACTCGGCCACCACGGCTATTCTATATTTCGGCTATATATACTCGGCACCACCACCCATATGGGTGTAAATAAATATATATAATGTGTACAGGTAGTGCCATCCATGAATTCGCGCCCCACCAATTTCTAGTCAAGGGGGTTGCGGGATGCAGAGTATAACCGAGTCTATCAATTGCAGTGTGCGTGTGCACTCATAGGTAATCAGTGTGTACCGACAATACTCAAACATTAGTGGAAGGTTGCACTTACACTCTTAACTATAGGGAAGATTGGTGGTGCGCGTCTTCGTGGATGCCGCTATCTATAATAGTGAGTGAGGCAGGTATGTCCTCGGGCGAGACCCAATTAGCAATGCCTATCACGCGCCGGACGTAAATCCCGTGCACTGTAACTCCAAATTATTTCCTGTACACGAAACAATTTTAAATGGCGCCTTTACTAAATGGGAATATAGCGACGTTGTTAAACTACTATAGAAGCCTTTTCAACTCTTCACATGAAGAAAAGGATATTGTTGTAAATTTTCAATGTATATATATAGAGGCTATATGAAAAAAACACTACATGAGATATATATATTACTTCAACAGCCATGATGGTCGAGTGGCTCCAGTCATCTGCAACACAAAGATTCCGAGTTCGAATTCCGACTGCAGGTACTGTTTCTTACCGGTTCTTCTCCATGGAAACGTGGTCGTTTCCATGGAGAAGAACCGGTACCCGAACCCGGTAACCGGTACCCGAACCGTGCACCTTTTTCGACGTTATATAAGTGCCCATCTTGGCCTATGTGAAATAACAATATTTTGATTTGATTTGAGGTACCAATGAGTTCTCCTGAATTTCAGTACAGTGATTTACGGTAAAGGAAAATATCGAGAGGTAGTCTGCATGATTGAGAAGAAACTCAATGATCACGTCACGTCGGCACTTTAATATATCTACGGCGAGAAATAGGTGTTACACCTCTGCCTACCGCTTCGGGGACCCTTGTGAAAGAAATGAGCAACATAATTATATATAAAGGCGCCAACATGGCAGATGTAGTGTCCGTTACACAGGCACGAATATACATACGTCATTGAATTTCTTCTCGAACGAGAACGAGCTTGTGCTGAGATTAATCACCGTACTTAAGGTAAAAAAATAGTTGATTCAGTCGAGGCGTGAACTTGCAAACTTTGCATTTATATTAGATAGTATGTGAGAATGGAAAGTATAGAGAAATATTAGATAATCTATAATATACCCTCACGCCTTCCCACAACCGTCCCCATAGGGGTTGTCAGAGGTGTATAGGTCATACCCACATTCGGCCAGAGATATATTTCAGGTGCCAACGTGACAGATGGCGAGTCCATGGCCGTGACTCAAGCACGACAATACATACCTTGCCTTTGAATTGCTTCTCAGACGTATGTTTCCCTTCACCATATAAATAAATATTAGATAGTAAACGTATTTAAGGCTAAATGTGGATATTGTTAAACCACTGCCTACACTAGTGAGAAGTCGTAAAAATGTGCATTTTATATCTTCACAGACTTTATAAAACTACAAAATGAGGGCGCATAACATTTTAACTCTTCATAAAACCTCCATGTGCAGTCATATTCTGAAATAGGTGCATTAAATATACATTAGATAGAAATCAATATATACTTACAGCCTTACAAGGATGGGTACGTTGGTAGATGTGCACTTAAGATAATCTTTAACTCAATATTTATCTTCAAGCTTTCCCCACAAGGGTCCCCGTAAGTAAGCACTAGTGCCAACTTGAAAAGAGGTGAAATTGGCACCGTTTCTTAGACACGATTTTAAACACACAAAATATATATCAGGCTGACTCTCTCATGGGGTAGGCGAAGATAGTGGAGCGTCAGTTCTCTCGACACTTACAGACATGATTTATTTATTCCCAACTCATCAGTATTTTCGTCTTTTTCGATCGATTTGATTTTGATGGTTGGAACGTGGTCTAATTTACTTTATCAAATTTCTTCTGAGACTTAAATGCTCACATCCTGGCGAAGTAATCCTTCATCATCAATCGGGTGATGATGATGATAAACAAACTAGGTTCAAAGCTGCGATCTGATCTAAAACCACTCTGTCTGGCTCTGTTATGTTTAATTTTGAGACTCCTCTTTAACGGAAGAAGAGAGGACACTTAGGTTTAATGCGAATAATGTTAATGTAAAATTCAATATAAATTAATATTAAATTCAATATTAAATAATAATAGATATTAAATATTGGTACTTAAACAAATCTTAGTCGGATATCTTTTACGGAGCTGGTAATTTGAATGTCTCCATGTCATCTTTTTCTGCCGTAACAATTTTACCAAATAAAAGGTATTTATTGTTTACTAACTGTCCCGCCCGGCTTCGCCCGGGTGAAAAAAAATAATTCCCTGAAACACGATCACCACCAAACAGCGCCACCTACCGGGGCCAATTGTGAATCCAAACAATTCTTGAATGCACCTGAAGACAGAAATTTCATTAAAATCGGTCCAACCGTTTACGATTCTATAAAGGATATACGGAGAAACATTATTTTTTTATATACATGGATGTTTATTATTATTATCAACTATTATCTTATACAGTAAGTAGTCACACCACGAGCTTTACGGTGAAGGAAAACATCGAGAGGAAACCTGCATACGTCTGAGAAGAAATTCAAAGACGTATGTATAGTGCTTGAGTAACGGCGATGGACTCGCCATCTGTCACGTTGGCACCTAATATACCTCTGGCGGAAAGTGGGTGTGTGGGTATTACCCATACACCTCTGCCTACCCCTTCGGGGACCCTTGTGGGAAAGCGTGAGGATATTATTATTATTTATTTTATACTTGTTCTTCGGTCATACCTACTCAAGAAAGAGCGAGCTGCTTAGCTTCAAAGACATGGTTTTTCATAAGTTTCCAGTTCTTTTCAGTAACTTTTATCTTATTAGTAAATTCGGTGTACAATCACAAACACAATTATTACGATAGCCCTCCGTTACTACACAATATTACGACAATTGTAGGTACTGACATTCACAAAAGTGTCTTTTAAGCCGTGGCACTCTGGCGTAACATTTTTGCATAAGCCGGTACAGTCGTTATCGTAACTGTTTCTGTTTTATTGTTATAATAGGTACCTAAGTACGCTTCTGTGGAAAATACAAAACTCGAAATAACTAGTTCTATTACTCGGTTGTAACTACATTAGCGTATTAAAATTTTATTTGTGTTTTGGCAAGCATGTGTAATTTTTTGTTGTTTTTTTAATAATTTGCGAGGTTAGAGGACGGCAAATGATTTTTGGGATACAATTGATATTGATGACGAGATGGATGTATGGATGAGGTTTGCATATTCATATTCATAATTATTGTAATGTCAGACATTACAAATTATACAGTAAGCAACAACGGATTATCTTCTCTTTTCAACATGCTCGTCGTTTTCGAGTACTATATATATGTATATATATATATATATATATATATATATGCATATTGAATAATCTTACTTCTTTCTAATATTATAAATGTGAAAGTTTGTAAGTTTGGATGTTTGCGGTTCCATCACGGCAAAACGGCGGAACCGCTTTGGCTGAAAGTTGAAATCGTGATGGGTTATACCTAGGAATAGGACATACTTTTTTTTTGTTTTTTAATCTCGAAATTTTAAAGTATGATGCCCTTTATTTATTTATTTATTTATTTAAGATATGCCAACAGTACACATATTAAAACTTTACAGAGTATGTGCAAGGAATACAATTTCTGATATGCGCACCAATAACAGGCACATTCAGCATTTTATACAGAGATGGTTTAACTTATAATAAAATTACAATAGACAATATATATATAAAATAAAGTAGAAACAATGATTATGAAGTGTCGTTATTGAATTCACAAAGTTTTTTTTTTAAGTTGCGGTATGAGTCATGAAAGATATCGAGGTTGTTGATGAGACCATTGAGTTCATTATATGTGCCTTTCACGGCATAGTGGCTGGACCGATTCTAGATAAAATACATAAGCTACTTTTTCGAACTCCACGCGGGCGAGGCCGCGGGCATAAGCTAGTACATTAATAAGTATCCGCTACCTCTTACCTCATAATAAAAACCTACGAGACTGCCTTGAACAAAGCTGTATTCATACTGAAAAATGTCATGAAAAAGTGGCAAGTGAACATAGAATATTCCTAACTTTAGGGTAAGGAGAAAAAATGCCTATCCATTTATTACTAAGGTTGGAAGGTATGTTAGCCAAGATCTAGGTGATCTACCGTCTGTCGAATTCGGGCTAAGATTTCAAATCTTATATGAGAACTTTCAAATTCGATTTAGAAGTTTGGGCAGAAATCCTGACTTTACATCTGAAAGTTTGGAAGTATTAAATCACTTGTTAGTCCAAAGTCTAGGCAGTAAGCACGCGTATTGGTCTGCTGGCTTGGCAATTGGTTTGCTCAAACTTATGTCGCAGATTCGAAGCCCTAACGGATTTATCTTAAATAAAAAAAACAAGCGTCGCGTTACTAAAACCTCATTGGTACATTCGAACTTGCAATATTTGTGTTGTAGGAGACTGTTTGAACCACTCGGCCTATATGCCTCTTAGTATAAACATGGTAATACCTTTTATTTTGTAAGGTGGCATATAAGAACGAGGCCCGTATGGTAAGCGGTAATCGCCGTCAGTGAACGCTTACAACATCAGACGTATCAACGTTGTCAACTCTATACCATTCGATTATTCCGTAATTTCTGGCAAATAAAGCTTTTTAATGCAATGTGAATTGAAAGTGATATTATCGATAACTTTGACATTTGAGTATTGAGTAAATGTTGAAAATACATCTCGTATTTTTTTCCAATTTAAGCTTGCTTCAAATACGATTCTTATAATCCTTGGCGTAGACGTAGATACAGCCCTGCAAGAAGCTTTTAGCAAACTCTGTGCATTATTAAACAGGTTTATGAGTGATTCCATTAAAATTTAACGAAAATTGACAGGACGATATATTTGGAAATACGAATACAAACACACGAAATAAGACAACATATTTTCACGATGTAAATTAGACGTATATTTTTATTAAGAGCGCAAAAGGCAAGGATCGAATCTTCCCGTATATATCCCATACGTATCATCACGCCGAGTCCGTATCAGGATAGACAGACAGAGTAGAGCGCCAACTCTCTCTAAAACTCACATACCTCTTTCGCTTCGTTAACATTTATGTGATTATATTTAATACATATTATTAGAGGAAACCTGCATATGTTTGAGAAGAAATTCAAAGACGTATGTATTGTCGAGAATTTGAGAGAAACGGCTTTTCCCTTTTCAATAAACGATTAAGAAACGAAATTTTAGAAAATTTCAAGAAATGAATAATTCGAAACGAGAACTGGCGCTTTATTCTCTCTGCCTACCCCGTTAGGGACTTGGACATTACATATTTGTTTAAAAAGATATGTTTCTTTCCAGTCCTGAGATTACCCCGTTCAAACAAACAAACTGGGGTTACTTATAATATTAATATGGTATACATTATTGTCTATCCTGGAGGTACGCCGATCTAATTACCAATAAAAGGTCTCATGTGGTATAAATTTACTAACTTGCGTGGGTTGAACGAACCGACCGCCCAACGGGTTGCCGCCTAACCCAGGGAACGCGTGTGCTAGAAGGAATGCTTATAAAAACTGTTCCCTTGCTATACAAGTTCTTGATAAAATATGTATACTAATATTATAAAGTGGAAAGATTTGTATTTTGCGTGTGTATGTTTGTAATGAATAAACTCAAAAACTTCTATGCCGATATCAAAAATTCGTTCATTATTGGAAAGCTATTTTCACCCTTAAATAGGCTATATTTTCTTTATAAAAAAATGATCTCCATCCGTGCGAAGCCGGGACGGGCAGCTAGTTGTTTATATTGTGTAACAGTAGAAACAGAACGGCAAAATGGATTTGAATGAATTTTGGCACAGAGCTTTGGCTGGATTAGCACATAGGATAGATATTTATAATAAAAATAATAATAATAATATCCTCACGCTTTCCCACAAGGGTCCCCGAAGGGGTAGGCAGAGCTGTATGGGTAATACCCACACACCCACTTTCCGCCAGAGGTATATTAGGTGTTAACGTGACAGATGGCGAGTCCATCGCCGTTACTCAAGCACGACTATACATACGCCTTTGAACTTCTCAGACGTATGCAGGTTTCCTCACGATGTTTTTCTTCACCGTAAATGAAATTAATATTTAATAACGTAATTATACTAATGAAATCGATTTTTACGCGGATGAATCCGGGGCTAAGTTTATAATAATATCAGCCAACACCAGCTCCTAGCAGTCCGAACCATACAGGAATACTTTTATCTTTGTTTGAGAATTGGCTCAAGACCCTTTGGCCTTTGTTCAGTTAAGTACAACATGAAATTCTTCAAGAAGGAATTGAAAAGGTTGGGTAAAGAGCGAGCGAGAGGGCGATACCTCTGGTGTTGCGTCCAAAGATGGCAGTCATCACCATCAAGCGAATAGAAGCGCACCATAGAAGTATAAAATCTCATTAAACCCTACGCTACGTGAGTCAACACAAAAAAAAAAACAAATTTAGTGAACACTTTCCATCAATTACAACGGCTTGATGCCAATTATGCTAATTAAACAAGTAATAGCTCATCATCCCTTACAGTACTTGAAAACATTTCAGCAAAATCATCCTCCGTATAAAATATGAGTGAATTAACAATTAATGCTGCTAATTTACAAGGTCTTTTTGCGGTTCTGTGTGGATGAGTTCGGTAAGGACTTTGGGGACATACGGGATTACATTACACACTTTTACATTGCGTTTATTTTATATATATATATATATATATATATATATATGTGATATCACGTGACGGAAAGGCAGATTACCTTCTGTTAAGGGGCCATCTTGGGCTCGCTGAGAGGGCCAGTGAAACACTACTATGCAAGTTACCACTGTGCGTGTTCAGAGTTATTAACTAGACTTTTACTTTTGTTACATACAGAGATATCATCACGCCGAGACCCTCAGGGGGTAGGCAGAGAAAGTCATACATCCCGCAAACCGCGACTCCCTCGGCTAGAAATTGATGGGGCGTGTCTTCGTGGATGGCACTATCTATACACGCTTTTGAATTTCGCCTTAAACGTATTCACGTTTTCTCTCTAGGTTTTCGTTGTAATAAGGTCTGAGCATGTAAACCTTACATGCCACAAGTTAATGGGATTAGCAGACACAATACTAATTACTACTGAGTACTGGTAACGAAGTTAAGAGTTTGTTTTAAGTTAGGTATTCAGTTGAAGCACTTGTCCTTGTTAGCCTTTGAGGAAACTTTGAATGAGACAAGTTTCGCCAATTCCAAACACGTATTCAATTTAATAAAGTTTCGAACCGTATGTTATTGTGTAACTGGGATCAGTTACGCGTAATTCGATAGTCTACAATAACATATGTGTGGGATGTGGCTAATGCGTACGTATTACGTTCGCTTAAATTTGTTTAATCGTAATGTTACTTTTTCGGCGTGTATCGATTTTTTGTCTCTAGACCCTTAGATAAGAGTTAGGAGTCAACGATAACACAATTTTCATTTTTATTTACTTATCAAAGTCATTCGATTTAAAACTTTTCAGTAAGTAATCATTATATTGCATTGTTAACATGTCTATGTGTAATGGATTCACACTTGTGCAAACTATTAATTTACTGTCAAAAATTGCACCTATAGGGAACTATCCTCACGCCTTCCCACAAGGGTCTCCGAAGGGGTAGGCAGAGGTGTATAGGTAATACCCACACACCCACTTTCCGCCAGAGGTAAATTAGGTGCAAACGTGACAGATGGCGAGTCCATCGCCGTTACTCAAGCGTATATTTCTTCTCAGACGTATGCAGGTTTCCTCTCGATGATTTCCTTCACCGTAAAACTCGTGGTGTGACTAATCACTGTACTTAAGTTCAGAAAAACTCATTGGTACAGTCGGGATTCCAACATGCAACCTTTGCGTCGTAGGCAACTGCTCGAACCACTCGGCCACCGCGCCTCCTATAGGGAATGAATAATATATAATTACGTCATTACATATACCTACATAAGTTACATACATACATACATATCATCACGCCAAGTCCCTAACGGGGTAGGCAGAGAGTATAGAGCGCCAGTTAAATTACTAAATTACTATTACTACTCATCTAAGAGCAAGTACAAGTCTGTAGAATTGGAACAATTTCTCATATGAGCGAGTGGACAAATGGGCCGATATATATATGTCGGAGATATTACGATAATTTAACAATAATTAGTCACTCTTTTGATATTTGTCGTAGATTACGATAATTTAACAATAATAAGTCACTCAGTTGATATTTGTGTTGATTACAATAATTAGTAACACAATTGATATTTGTGTCGAACACAATAATTAGTAACTCAATTGATATTTGTAGTCTGTTACAATAATTGAATACTAAATAGTCACTCAATTGATATTGTTATAACAGTGGAGTGTGAACGCCGTGACGTAACGAGTCACGTGTTCGGAATCGCTTTGAGGGGGAACTGTAATACTATAAATGTTGGAGAGCGATGATTCTAGACACAGATTCTCGCTCCGGCCGCCGTACCGAGCAGACGTGTGCTCCCACCGCTCCCGCGCTCTGCGCCCGCTACGACCGGCAGAAGCCACACCCGCCGCTACGCAAATCGCCACGCGGTAGCCGCACGTGGTGATTGTTGGTCGCCTTTTTCAAGGCAACAACAATCACAATTCTTGTTTCTCGACAATAATATTTGTCCCCTTCTGGGAAAATCCACAGTTTCGTGGTCATTCGGTGGAAACCAAGCGGTGCCAACGAAACCGAGTGGGGCGCTGCCCCGTTGCGCTCTTAGCCTTGCCCCTTCAGGGTAAGGCTACAAACGGACGGGACCAGGTTCACCGGCCTTGGGGTCTACCCTAGTCGCGCCTGGTCATCACCCACCGCCCACCCTACCTATTCCTTACCTTCTATCCTCCGGTGTTAGTTTGGGCACTGTCCACGGACTAGTGCTCTCTACACCGGAACTGTCAGGGACCCGCTGCACAATAAGACTGGCAGCGGGAATACAAGCTTAGGGCTCACTCCATAGGCACACTCACCTCCCTGTCTACACCCGACAGGGAGGGTTCAGAACACACCCCCGGGTCAACCCCCCGGGGATCGGTCTCCTAACGTTTAAGTCACCAGGGGTTTCTTTGCGTGTTTCTTCCCCTGGGCGACCGCGCCTCGAAACACGTTTCCCTTGCCGGTTTGCCTTCCCGCGTCTGCATCCACCATGTCCATAATAACGGACCCCCAAGCCTCACTGGCTTTTCTCGCGCGGCTCTTAGAAGCCGTGCCCACCCTCCGACGTCAATATGACGAATACCCCCGCGATGTAAACGCGGGTACTCCCACTGCCGAGGCGACAGCAGCGCTCGACAAGAGCGCCATCATTGCCGTCACAAACGAGGCCAACAAGTCTCAAGACTCACCCTTGTCCCCCGAATCCGTCATTGTGGACTCCGAAATGGAGTCACTGCATTCCGAGTCGTCCGAAGGCTCCTCAGACGAATTTACGCCCGTCACGGGCTCCAAGAAGCGCGCCAGACGCGCTAAAAAGAAGGAGGCTTCAACCTCACCTTCCCCTCCCACAAAAGCCCCCAAGACCGTGCCCGTGCCCTCCGCACAGTCCTCCTCGGTAGCCCCCTCCCTGGCGCCCCCCTCTCCCGCCCCCCACGCCTCTCCGGAAGCCGAAGCCACTCAGGCTAGCCGGCTTTCCCCCGTCCCGCGCCCCACGCGGCCCTCCTCGAAGAAGGGGCGCTCGTGTCCCCCCGTTTTCGTCCACACAAAGGCCAAGTGGACGGAAATCTCCGGTTGGTGCCAAACCAACCGCATAAATTTCACTCGCGCTACCGCCACGGCCGAAGGCATTAAGGTGCACCTCCCAAACTCGACCGATTTCCGAGCCTTCACGAAACTCCTGCAGGCCAGAAGTGTGGAATACCACACTTATGATCTGCCGGAGGACCGTTTACTCCGGGTCGTCATCCGCGGCGTCCCTTGCGAAATCGACACAGAGTCGATCAAAGAAGACCTCAAGGCTCAGAATGTCGCAGTGAAGGAAGTGCACCGCATGCACCGAAAAAATGCCGGAGAGGCATTTAACATGGTCCTCGCCATCTGCGAGAACTCCCCCGACGGTAAAGCCGTCTTCAAAATAAAAACCATATGCCGCCTGTCTGGCATAAGGGTTGAAACCCCCCACAAGGGCGGCCCTATAGGGCAGTGTCACAACTGCCAATTATACGGTCACGCTTCGCGTAATTGTAACGCAAAACCCAGGTGCGTCAAGTGCCTGGGTGATCATGGGACGAGTGATTGCTCGCGCCCTAAGGACCGCACACTCGCCGAATCACCCCCTAGCTGCGTGCTATGCCGCCAGGAAGGCCACCCGGCCAATTACAGGGGCTGTCCCAAAGCCCCCAAACCCAGACCGGTCGTGGTTAAGAGGGCAGCGGCCCGCGAATGGCGTAACGCCCCCCCCGCGCAACCCGCCCCGCCTCGACATTCCCCGTGGAGGGTCCTCCCTCCGAGGGACTTCCCACCCCTCCCACAAGCGTCCCCCTCCGTCCCTTCAGCGGCCTCGAGCCAGCATACTCCACCTCTGCCGTCGCCCTCCACCGCCAAACCTCAACAGCCCCAGCCCCAGGCTGCTGCTCCCCCGCGTAGACCCCAGGCGGTCCAGCCCACTTCCTCCCCCTCTGAAGCCTCCGCCAACATGGCATTCCTGGCGGATCTTTTCTCCACCGTCAACCTCTCAAGGGTTAACGAGATGGCACGAAGCCTCAGGGCCGTCCGGAAGGACCCGCTGGCCCTCCTCAAGGTGCTCGGCGACTACGCCGATGTATCGGAGTCCCTGGCTACCTTCTCGTCCAACCAATAATGGACTCAAACGTAAGCAGCAGAATCAAACCCCGATCACTTTCAATTGGCTACTTTAATGCCAGCGGCATTCACAGCCAAAAGGAAGAGATCGCCGCGTTCCTCCGCGACAACAATATCGACGTTTTCTTAGTGCAGGAAACCTTCTTGAAACCATCACACCGAGACCCTAAAATTGCAAACTACTGTGTAGTTCGCAATGATAGATCTCGATCCGCCCTCGGCGGTACTTTGATCTATTACAAGAGGCCCCTGCACTGTATCCCGATCCAACCGCCAACCCTCTCCCACATTGAGACCTCGATCTGTCGATTAGGAATGACCGGCCATCAGCCGATCACGATAGTCTCTGCATACTGCTCCCCAGTTAACTCAACGGCCGATATCAAAGCTGATATCAAAGCCCTCATCAACCTCAGTAACTCGGTTATTATCGCGGGCGACCTGAATGCCAAGAGCGATGCTTGGAACAGCCACTCACTAAATAACAGAGGACGCCAATTGGAGGACCTCAGCGGGCTCCTCCAATTCGACGTCATTGCACCTATGCATCCCACCCACTACCCTGAGAACATCAACCACCGACCGGACGTACTAGACATTGCGATCCTCAAGAATGTAAACCTCCGTTTGCACTCGTTGAGGTCGCACGACGAATTAGATTCCGACCACCGACCTGTGACGTTAGCGCTCTCCCCCCGACTAGGCCCTCCGGACTCAGGTCAGCCCCCGCCTCAGAAAAAGATAACAGACTGGAGAAAACTGGAGGAACTCCTCAAGTCCCCTTCATCTGTTCACTTAGATAGTATCCCGGCCCTCATCGAGTCGGCAGCCGACACTCAAAAGGCGGTCGATTCCCTCACAGCTCACGTACAGTCAGCCGTGGACGCCTGTTCACGGCAAGTTCCGGTGATGGAAGACCATCGCTGGAAACTTCCCGACGACGTGCGTGAACTAGTGACGGAAAAGAACGCCGCCCTCCGAGCTCACAGAGTTCACCCGACTGAAGCGAACCGCGCCTTTCTGAGGTCACTCCAGCGCAAGCTGAGATACCGCATGAAAGACCTGCGAGACGCTCGCTGGAACAAGTTCCTAGGAGAACTTGAACCGAGTCACTTGGCCTTCTGGCATCTCCAACGAAAACTCAAATCGGACAAAATCTCGTCCATGCCTCCACTCACTCGTTCAAATCAAGGGCCCGCCTTTGACGACGACGAGAAGTCCGAGTGCCTGGCCGACAGTCTCGGGGCTCAATGTACGCCCAGCACCTTGCCGGTAGACCCGCGCCATCTCGATAAGGTGGAAGCCGAGGTCGAAAGCAAACTATCTCTCCCACCCTCTGAAAACCCAGACCACCCCATCGCCCCAATCACGGCCGACGAAGTCCGGAAAGTGATCAAGGATCTACACCCCAGGAAAGCCCCAGGTCCCGACGGGATCACTAACAGAGTTATTAAACTCTTCTCTCCTTATCTCCTAGTTTTGCTCACTGCCATCTTCAATGCCGCACTGAGCAATAACTTTTTCCCCCAATCCTGGAAAAGTGCAACGGTTATAGGTATTCCCAAGCCAGGGCAACCCAAGACCGAAGCCTCCAGTTATCGCCCCATCAGTCTCCTCAACGTCCTTGGCAAGATTTACGAGAGACTTATTTACAATAGATTAAAGAGTTTTGCAGACTCTAAGAAAGTCATGCCTGACCAACAGTTCGGTTTTCGAACCAAACACTCCTGTGTCCAACAAGTCCACCGTATAGTGGAAGACGTCAGTAGCGGCTTCCAATTCGGTTATACCACGGGTATGCTCCTCTTCGACGTGGCGAAGGCATTCGACAAGGTCTGGCACAACGGCTTAATTTACAAGCTGTACCAGTTGGGCGTGCCGGACCGTCTAGTACGCATAGTACGGGACTTTTTGTCTAACCGATCCTTCCGCTACAGAGTCGAGGGCACACTCTCTTCCCCCCATCCCATACGAGCAGGAGTCCCGCAAGGCTCTGTGCTCTCGCCGCTCCTATTCACGCTTTATACCAGCGACATTCCCCTCCATAGACGAGTTAAAAGCGCTCTATTCGCCGATGATACGGCTATCTACTACAAAGGTAGAACTCCCGAGGGAATTCACGACAACCTCCAATCCGCGGTCACAGCCCTAGGGCGGTGGTTCCGGAAATGGAGAATGGAAGTGAACCCCACCAAAAGCGCAGCCATTCTATTCTGGAAAGGCCTCGAACGCCCACGGATAGCCCCCATCACCCTCTTCGGCAAACCCATTCCATGGGAAGAAAAAGCCAAATACCTGGGTGTGATCCTCGATCAACGCCTTTCTTTCCATCACCACGTAAAGGCGGTACGCGCGCGAGCCGCCTTCGCGCTCGGTAGACTTCACAGCATGTTGAATGCACGAAGTAAATTCTCATTGAAATCCAAGGTGAGGATTTACACGACGTGCATTCGACCAATCATGACATATGCGGGTGTAGTGTTCGCACACACTAGCAAGTCAACACTCAACCCCCTGCAAGTGCTCCAAAGCCGGTTTCTCCGGAGAGCCACAGGTGCCCCGTGGTGCATGCGTAATAGTCAACTCC
>JACCPG010003812.1:0-14580 GCA_016069955.1 Drepana arcuata
AGATCCAGTTTTTGCTGAACTTAAGTATAGTCATTTATCACTTATTATAGAGTTATTTATCAACCAACAGGTAAACTTATGGAAACCTCAATACATTTGAGATAAAAATTTTAGTAATAAATATTTATTTATTTATAATACCCGTTGTATCTATTTCAGCGCGATGAGCTTCGGCTCAGTAAGCAGGCGTATGATTCGGACCTCGAGGCTATATACCGGAGCGACCACGATACTAACGGGCAAAGGGTAAGGTTTTATACACCATTAAGATGGAAAACATGCATGACGGTAAGCGGTTACCGCCGCCTATGGACGCTTGCAAAAACAAGGGGCATTAATCGCGCCTTGCCGATACAAATAATATGTGATGTGTGTATATAATGTGTGAGATGATAATTAGCGATTCTGCTATCCACTCGCTTGGCAGAATACAAACATTGCGATAAGCTATGATGCCTTGTCGTTTTGCCTGGCTGTGGGCAGTTCCCTACTGCATGCCTGGAAATCACTAAGGCGTGCGTTAGGGTCGAGGATGAGATGTATGTATTAAGTTTGACAGTTGATCCACGAAAGATCTATTCTTCAGATGTAGTAGAGACTGAACTACTAAAAACTAAGGTTACATTGAATAAATATTTTTTTCTTTACATATATCATACATATCATCACGCCAAGTCCCAAGCGGGGTAGGCAGAAAGTATAGAGCGCCAGTTCTCTCTAGACTTACATACGTCTTTCGCTTCGTCCACGTTCATCAGTCTTTTCATACAGGCTCATCGGTTTCGAGTACTCTTAACGTTCCCGTCCTTGAGAGTCCGATCGATTTGATCCAGGTAGTTGGAACGTGGCCTTCCTCTGCCTCTTCTTGCACACACTTTTGCTTTGTATATCTGTTTCGTCAATCTTTCTTCACTCATCCTTTCTATGTGTCCAAACTAACGTAACATCTTTCTTTCTTCATCTTTACAATCACGCCCTCATTCACGCCAGTTGATTTGCGAATCTTTTCATTGCGGATTCGATCTAATATCGTTACGCCGCACATTTTTCGAAGCGATCGCATCTCAACTGCGTTCAAGCTATTTTCATACTTCCTCTGACATACCCAGGATTCGCTGCCATACAATAAGGTAGGTACCAATATCGCGTTGTGGACAGCAACTCGAGCATTCTTGCTCAGACTTTTACTGCCCATCAACGCCGACATGGCCCCATTCACCTTATTTCCGGCAGTTATCCTTCTTTCAATATCTTTTTCATACTTTCCATTTCGTGTGACATGCTTCCAAGATATACAAATTCATTCACACTAAAAATTTCTTTACATGCCCAAATATTTCAGTATTCGTACAGTTCGGGACTAGTTAGTCCATTTGTGTGGAATAATTCATTTAATATTATTTCCTCGTAGAAACTCATAGAAGAGTACGAGGCCACCCTTGCTCAGAAGGCTGTCGAACGTCAAAAAGAAGAACAGCGCGCTCGAGAATCTAATGAAAGATACAAACGTGCCATGGAGAAGCTGGACGCTGATAATGCTTCAGGTACTTTCAACCAATTAAGAGCCGCGGTGCCTGAATGGTTCTAGTAGTCGCGTGCAACGCAAAGAGAGTTCAAATCCCGACTGAGCACTTTTCTTGAATTAAGCACAGTGATTATCACACCACGAGCTTGAGGTTGAAGGAAAAGATCGAGAGGAAAACATATGTTCCTACGTTTGTTAAGAAATTCAATGACGTTTGTAGATATAGTTATGCTTGAGGAACGACGATAGACATTTATCACGTCGGCGCCTAAATATAATAAAAATATATCCCAGGTGAAAATATTTGGTATTGTTGGTTTTGTTTTGGTTAAGGTTACACCTTAGCCTACCCCTTCGGGGCACCTTATGGGAAGATGGAATGGTGGAAACTGTCAATGTAAACGCCTTCTTTTTCAATATTTCACTGGGTTTAAGTCACCACTTGAAATTAATTTCCAGAAAGAGAAGCAACTGAAGAGTTGGAGGCTTTGACGGCGCTTTGTAGGCAGCTCGAGCAATGGCGAGAGGAGACGGAGTCAGACCTGACTGTCAGCCAGCGTATGTCCGACAAGATGAGGGCTGAGAAACAGGCGCTGGCGGACGATAAGCGACAACTGGTTAGCTTTATACTGTACCACCTTTAGTTCTGAGCCGCAGTTTAATCCGCGTGAAAATTGATTTCATTTGTTTCCCTAGAATATACATATCTTATATCAGATCTATAAAATGATTTGACGGACTTTTTTCCTCTTTCAGGACATGTTTATCTTCGGCCTGAGCAACGAAGTGTGGAAATTGGAATCAAAGTTGGAAATGTTCCAGAAACAGATGGATATAAAAAATGGAGAGATGGAAAAAGTCAACGATAGGGTATTTATAATGTTAATACGCTTTTTCTGAAAATCAG
The DNA here is from genome assembly GCA_016069955.1 of Drepana arcuata. Classification (NCBI taxonomy): domain Eukaryota; kingdom Metazoa; phylum Arthropoda; class Insecta; order Lepidoptera; family Drepanidae; genus Drepana; species Drepana arcuata. The sequence goes on from JACCPG010003812.1 coordinate 2,433, forward strand.
TTCTTTCTGGAGTATAGTGAATGTTGTATCCAGATTTACATTTCCTGCATTGCAAAGATGTGGTTATGTGCAGTCCTAGTTTTCCATTTTAAATTAAGTAATAATAATAAAAATAATATAATATATCCTCACGCCTTCCCACAAGGGTCCCCGAAGGGGTAGGCAGAGGTGTATAGGTAATACCCACACACCCACTTTCCGCCAGAGGTATATTAGGTGCCAACGTGACAGATGGCGAGTCCATCGCCGTTACTCGAGCACGACTATACATACGCCTTTGAATTTCTTCTCAGACGTATGCAGGTTTCCTCACGATGTTTTCCTTCACCGTAAAGCTCGTGGTGTGACTAATCACTGTACTTAAGTTTAGAAAAACTCATTGGTACAGTCGGGATTCGAACTTGCGACCTTTGCGTCGCAGGCAAGTGCTCGAACCACTCGGCCACCACGGCTATTTATTTTAAATTAATAAATTAAGAATTATTAAATTATTAAATTAAGTAGTGTGCAAATAGCACGTATAGTCGCGTCTTAAATTGCTATAAGCACATTATAGTTGAGTATTACTTATGTATATGCTTGCTATACAATATATATTTATACGATGAGAATTACTTTCTCCTCTTGCCTCTTACGCTGAAATTTCTCTCCTAACAGGTTACGGCTTACGCCGCAGAGTTGGAAGATTTAGAATTGGACAAGCGGCGTTTGGTTAGTCTGTGGAACTCGGTCCTGGTGAATATAACCCAGCGTGACAAGGTGTACGACTCTGTCAGAGACGATTACAAGTGCGTCACTGATTGTTACTTTTACAATAATATATATTTACAATATTTATTTGTTTATTAAATACATTCAACAGTTAACAATTACTTTCAAACTAACAGGATACCCTGTTCGGCGCAGCAATACAGTAATTAAAGAGGATTCTACTAATTCTTGAAATATCTTAATAGTATTTAAATTTAAAATATAATGAGATCAGGCCTACCTAGAACGTTTTATACACGTATAAGTCGGCTTACATTGTATCTCCACTTCATCCCACATGGTTCATAAAAGCATGTGTTATTAGGTATTTCCTTCGCCTTTACGTTGAATAAAGGTTCTTTATTAAACGGTAAAGGTTCTTTATTATGATATTTAAATTAATTTGAGATGAAGTAACACTTATCGGCCCAAAAATATGATTAGGTTGTCTGTCGCTATTTCTCAAGCTGGAGTTTACGTCTTTGAATTTCTTCTGAAACGCAAGTTCCCCCTCTCTCGTGTCTATCTCTGCTGTCTACCTCTTCGGGATGCATGATAGAATCGGTCCACCCGTAATAAATGGTCTCAATAGCCCGACTTTGTTTTATTTAGTACCTATAGAAGATAAAAAGATATGTATAAAGCGAAATTAATCTAATGATAAGATTTCTTAAACAAACAGAACACTACAAGAGAACTACCGGACTCTACTGAACAATTTAGAAATAACCAAGAAGGTTCTGATGGAAGAGATGAATAAGGGGAAGGAGCTCGCAATGAACAAAGACAAGCTCATATACGATATTGAACACGCCAATAAATTGTGTAAGAATTTATTTTGATCAAAACACTATAGATTAAGACTCATGTTCGAAAACATTGCTGATAGAGATACAGATAGAAATTAACTTTTCATCTAAGCAAATATTATAAAGAGGAAGAGAGAATAGAATTAGAAATTTAGAATTTTTGTTTGCTTGTTTGTTTGTAATGATTTAGGTAACTCAAAAACAACCTAACTAACCTAACCGAGTAAAATATCACAGAAAATATTTGAATATGGTATTCGTTAAAATAAACCGCGGCTTTTATGGTAATATCGTTTCATTTCAGTCGAAAACGAAGACCTGAAGAGAATAAACTTGGAGACACAGATCAATGAGCTGACTGAATCAATTGATATGACAGACAGAGATCATGATATGATCAAGATGGTATGCTTCTTACAATCCGTAGCACATACTCAGATTAGGAATTTCATGAAACAAGTAGAGTAGGGACCGGGATAGTTTGACAGTTTAAGATGTTCGGATGATTTGAAATTAGACAGGGTCGTCTGATTTTGAAACTCGCAGACTATGCGATATATTGGTCTAAAATTAGAGGCCATATTAAGCAGAACACTGCTGAACTAAAAAGTCGTGGAGATGGGTTTACCTTACATAGGCTCGCTGAGATTTCCCTAGAGTACAGCTTAGAAATCTGTAAATAAGGGTGTGGTATTTCTTTTGCATAGCGTTACACACTTGATATAATATTATATACAGCAAGCGTTTATATATTTGACAATACAGATAGTGCCATCCACTCAGACGCGCCCTACCAATTTTTAGTCGAGGGGCTCGCGCTGGGGTTATGACCCAAGTCCAGTCCAATTTTAGGTGTTCATATCTAATTTGTATTTTATATCCTCAGGAGAATCAAACAATGTTGAATATTCTCAAAAGCACAGACAAAGATTGCGAACGTAAGAATGAGCAAAAGCGCAAGTTGGAGAATGAGATCCTGGCGAACCTGCAGGATTGCTTGCTAAACGACAAAGCAGTGGAGTCCATGGCTAATGGCATTAAGAAGATGAGGGAAATGTCCAGGAAACAGGTAGGTATGGATTAGCTTATGAACAGCATGTCAGCATTGATAGTAGAGTGATAAAGTAGATTAGCGTAATCTCGCGTGGTGTAAATTGTTTGGGAGAAACTACGTAGGTACATAGACATACATAAGTCGCTCACAGGATAGTTAGATAGGGTAGACGCCATACCTCTCAAGGCTTTCAGACTTCTTTTGGTTTATTCACAGTTAACAGGTTTTCAACAAGCCGTTTCGAGTACACCTAACGTTCCTATGCCTAATTGTTCGATCGATCGTAGATTTCAGGACCAGAATAAGGCTCAATGAACAATCAACAAACATCTTCATCTCAATTTAATGAAATATAAGAGTACAATTAATTTAAAGGCGATTATTTTGTTGACTATCGCATGTTGAGCTGTCTAGGGTGTAGTGGTCAGAGCTCCTGACTGCGAATTTTCAGGTCGGAACATCGTTTCCCGCTGAGGGTATATATATATGTGTGATGAGCACAACTATATTGACCTTAGTCTTATGTGTCCTATGTATTTGTTAAACATGTATATATCTACACAAGTATTTTTAGCATTGTCTAGTTAGTATAGGCTTTGCTTAATTTGGGCTGTAATTTTTTGGGAGTTATGGATTCAATTAATTCCACCTGTCAAACATTATTGGGAGCTTACTTGTCAATTTCTTGTAGGAACTATCTCTAATGTCAATGGAGAACCAACATGCCAAGATGATGTTGGATATAGAGACGCAGAAGAATCGACAGGCGAAGAATAAGCTTGTCCTGGAAGAGAACCTGGCGAAGGTGCGAGAGAGAGAGGGCGAGATCAATCAGCTGCAAGAGAAGTACGATCAGAAGGTGCTGCTGCAGACGCGGAAACAACGCGAATTGGATATCATTACTAAAAAGTATATGACACTCAAGGAGATATTCGACGTGAGTAAAATATTTTGAAAATAGTAAGACTAAGCACACTTTGATGGTAACAATACCTTTTGTCTAGTGGTCAGAGCTCCTGGCGGCGACGTTTGAGGTCACGGGATCGATTGGCGCCGAGGGCGGATATTTGTTCCTTAGTATTGAATGTCCCTTAGCATTTACATATGTACCTATAGGTATGAATATCTAATAGGGATACATATAGATAATAGATATGTAGGTAGTGTATATAAGTATGTATGTCGCTGTCTAGGTTCAAGTAAAAGCATGGCTAAGATTGGGTTGAGGTATATTTATGTGGAATTGTCCCGCGGTACTTATTTGGTTTGACTAATAATCACGTTAGATACCAAAAGAATCGAAATTTCTAATTATAATCTCAACTCGTAGCCAGCCTTTGTCTGGGGTGTATCCACGTTTTCCAATTCATTGAATGACCGTTTTCAGTTGAAATCACCTCAAGAGCGCCGCATCGAAGAGTTGGAGCAGCAGATTAAAAGTTTGCGCGAGCGCACTGAGAACATGCAGCACGAGTGGCTGCGGCTTCAGGGTCACGTGGTCAAACTCACCGCTCAACACCACAAGATGCTCTACGATGTCAACCTTATTAACAAACGTTAGGGTTGCTGTAATGATGGCGTATTTAGGTCCAACTTCACCACCTTAAGGACTTTTATATTTCTTTTTGGATACCACTAGCTTTTTCAACATCGTAGGTACATAGGCTTATACATACTGTTTACCATCACGCCGAGGTCCTCATATAGTATGCAGAGAATGTAAAACACGTATTTATAGACTAGCAGATCGTTTTCGCTTCATTCACTTTCTCAAGTCATCCTACATGATAACTGATTTCGAATACTCTTAACGTTGCCGTCCCTGGGTGCTCGATCGATTTGATCTAGGTAGTTGGAACGTGATCTCCCTCTGCCCCTTCTTGCAGACACTTCTTTACAAAGTGGTGAAGCGTAATGGCAATTACTCCACAATTAATGCGGAGTTTAATTTTAAAGTGATTTTGGTAAAATTATACCTTATTTGGCATATGGCCTTTTGGGTATAAAGAATCTTTATTTTCTCAAAAGAATAACAATAATTCACTTATTGAGAATAATTATATTTAACAATGCTTTGATTATTGGTTATGGCAATTCGTACAAATATTTTTAGTTAGTAGTAGACAGTTAAGGTAAAACAGTTTCTTATTAGGTCGGGTAAAATTTTTATTGTAACATTAGTAAAAAAAAGCGGGTAGTTTCTGTTCAAGGCTAAGTGACAAAGATCAAGCCCAACTGGAAACGGCTCACACCAACGTAGTAATTATATCATTTAGTTTGAAGGCCATGATGTTTGAGAAATGTTTTAAAGATAAACATTGACTTTGCCTCCTTTTAATGGTAACTATGTAATTCCTTGTATTTGGGGGAATGCTTAATTTGCTCAATGCGTTACAGAGATAGCATTCCTTGAGATCTGGTTCTAGCAGTAAGCTATATGAGATATAGCGCGTAACTTATGTTGCCAGAAATTCAAATATGCGAGCAGAAGACCATGCGTATCCAAGCGGAGTGCTGCAGCGTGGTAGCGGAGCGCATGCGCGTAGATCGCCAACTGCGGGAGTTGCGCGGCCGTCTCGAGCTGCTCCAGCGTACGCGCAAGGACGCCACCGAGCGGAACGATTCCTCGCAAAAAGCCAACCTCGCCATTACACATGAATATGCTGCTAATTTGAAGGTCTCACACAAAACCAATATACTTCAGTGGTTACAGCCGTGGTGGCTGATTGATTTGAGTACTAAACAGAGCAAGAAGGGTGTGAAAAGATTCCTGCAGGGCCGGCAAAGCGCGAGCGATACCCCCGGTGTTGCAAGCGATCATATGCGGCGGCAATCGCTTACCATCAGGCGGACCGTAAATTTGATGGCCAGCTGTGTGTTAAAAAATTAGCAAAATCAAGATATCGGATTTGAACCTAAATGAGAGTGAACCATACCAATGAGTTTTTGCAAAATTAAAGTATCAATTAATGACAAAGATAAATTAATTTCTTGGCAGGATGCAGAAACAGATATAATTCAACTGGAAGAGGAGATAGAAGCAATGGACAAGGAGAAGATGAATCTCACACAAGAGTTGGATAGAGTACAACGCGAAGCGCTCATTTGGCAGAGAAAGGTTACATGGATAAATGAGAAGCAAACACGTCATGCTATAAGTTGTAGAATTGTGTAACCAGTAAGATTATAATTGCAGGGTATCTTAGCCGTGGAGCTGAAGAGAAACATGCAGACTGCCAAATCAGCGGCTGGTGAGATTGGTCAAATGAAAAACGAAATACATAGGATGGAAGTAAGTACCGCCTACCCGCCTAATAATAAGCTATTTAATTACCGCATATTCGCTTGAAATGCCCGTGAACACAATCTTACTTTGCCGTATAAGTTGGATGATCTGTATTATTTTTTGGTCTCGTATCGCAACGGAATTGCAAATCTTCTAATAAGGGCAAAAGGTTGTGAGCGAAATTGGATTGGATTTTGCACAGATATAGATTTTTACGCGGCTGAAACCGCGGGCGCAGTGGCAAAATAATTCTTCGCTTCCCTATTTAGCTACGATTGAACGTCTTAGTTTAGTTAATATCCGCCCAAGGCTACATATTCATAGATACGCTTGTCCATCTGTAGGTTCGCAGGGAGCAGCTGAGACGAACCAGCGAAAAGCTAGCTGAAGACTTGGCGTTGTACGTTACTCGTCGCGATACTGCAGTTGAGAAGACGCGCGCGCAGGCTGCTGTGGAAAAGGCACACGGCTCGGGCGGGAACACTTCCCAGTCCTCGTATCATCACAAGTTGAGGCTCGTTAGATCTGACGTGGCCAGGGTCACCAAGGTATACATATTCATAGCAACTACGTATACCTATATACCTATATGTATACACAATATCTACGCTTATACTTTTGGGATTTGAATAAACAGGGATTAGAGCGTCAGGTCTCTCCAGACCTAAGTTTAAAGCCTTGAAAAGATCAGACAAGTCACACAAAAACTACTCCGCGGATTTGGATGAACTTCTAGGCACATAGTTATGTTATAACCTGCAATAAGAGTGTTTCTTTAGGGAAAAAAGCGATTTTTTGGTACAATTACATTAAACTTACGCGCGTATATAACTAGTGTTTTTACATGGATGGGCATCTTGATGGAAATAGTATTGGGTTTTAAGAGTCGAATTGTCAGGAATTTAAAAATCAGTAAGTTGAGAGAGAACTGGAAGACTCTCTGCCTACCTAGTGACGGACTCGGTGAGTTGACGACCCTATTCTAATTCGTTATTTTAAATCAGGACCTGTCGGAAGCAAAAGACTACCTGTCGAAGCTGGAAGCGGAGCAAGCGCGGCTAGAGAAGGAGGTAGCGGAGACCACCGCTGCCAATGCGCAGTTAGAGGAACATGTCGCGACATTGATGCGTGAGTGTCGCGAGACCGAACGGAACAAGCAATGGGTGAGTCGGTATATTGCTTCTTTACTAGCTTTGGGATCTATTTAGAACAGGCCGTGGTGGCCTAGTGATTCGAGTTCGAATCCCGACTGTACCAAGTTTTTCAAGTTAAGTACAGTGATTAGTCACACTACGAGATCTACGGTGATATGAGGAACCCCTCTTGATGTTTTCCTGATATGTCCTACGTACGTCTGAGATGCAATTCAAAGGCGTATCTATAGTCTTGCTTGAGTAACGGCGATGGAGACGCCATCTGCCACGTTGGCACCTTAAAATATATCTCTGGCAGAATGTGGGTGTGTGGGGTACTACTTATACACCTCTGCCTATCCCTTCGGGAACCCTTGTGGGATGGCGTGGGAATTTCTTATCAATTATCTTTTTCACTCAGTTGCTAGAACGTGTGGTCCGAAGCCAACGGCTGGGCAATGAACTGGCGACGGCGATCAAGCGTCAATCAGTCCGTGTGAAGAAGCCAAAAGCCTCCGTTCTTGCAGAGTACAATCAAGCTCGCGCCTTGAACGATAGGATCAAGTTCATTGTGGAGTCTCTAGCGCGCGAGTACCCCCACATGGCGGAGAAGTTGGATGCTATTACTAACACGCTGAATATCTTCACTCCCGGTGGGTCGCCGAGACTCACCGAGGAAGGCGGTGGATGTATTCTCGAAGAGGACCCCGACAACATTGCCGAAAAGCCGCTGTGTCCTTGAATTTAAATATTATTCCCAAATTTTTTACTAACACAATTAAATCAAAATTAACTTTCTAAATGGGTGGGTAGGTACATAAACTCAGTGTGGTTAGCCTTACTAAATTTGTAAAACTCAGTTTGGTTAGGTTAGTTACATTCGTAAAACTCGGAATGTTAGACTTAGTACATTTATGAACACATCATAATTGTTATAAATGTGACATGTGTTAATTAAATTTGGAACAGCTGGATTACCAGCCTAAATGATACATCAGCGTAACTTTATCTGTACAAAAAGCAGCGTAACTTTATCTGTCCTGTGTACACAGCACAGATAAAGTTACGCTGCTTTTTCTAAATTGCACCCGATCAAATCTGGACAGTTACTTGAAAACTTAAAACAGCAGACTTTTGAATGTGTATTTGATTTTACTCGTGTAGATATCTCGATGGGTTTCATCTCTTATCTTCAGTCATCTCTTCATAAGTAGTTACGTCTGAAATGTTGTACCTGTGGGTTGTTACCATCGGCTCTCGCTATTGTACACGGTTAAAATGAGAAAATTATCAGGTTTACAGCGCTTCAAGCGTAATGAAATGGAATTAAATCCTCCATTCACTTTTGACAGTTTACGTAGCATAAGTTCGCACACTTTTTTATTTAAATATTAGTATGTATTTTTTATCAATTTCTTTTGTAGTAGGTAAATATAATATTTGCATATTTAATAAAAAAACCAAATAACAAATTATACAATTTATATTAAACTTCATAAAACGTTTATTAACAAACAATGCTCTTATTTGCTACATTAAAAGTAAATTATACATTAAAAGTAAATTATGTAAACTTAATAACTTTATATTTATTTATTATGTAATCCCGGCAACTTTGCTCGTTAATTTAAAAGGTATTGGGGTGGATATATATCGCTATTGTGCAAAAATTGCACAATAGCACGTAGTAGGTAATTTTGAAAGTGAAGGTATTGATAAGGATAAGGATAAGGTATACAACCTTGGATCAAATTGATGGAAAACTCAAAGATGGGAACGTCAAGAGTACTCGAAACCGGCGAGCATGTATGAAGTGACATGAATGTGGATAGCACGGAAAGGTTTGTTACACCTCAGCCTACCCCTTGGGAGGGTGTATATATATATATATATATATATATATATATAGTATTATGTGTGTTATGTTGGTTTGTGTACGCTTCAAAAACTCAAAAAGTTCTGCACCGATCGAGCTGAAGTTTTAGCATGATATATATATAATCCGCATCAAGGATTGTTTTTATCTATTTTTTGCATCAGTCACATATCCACAGCGAAGCGTGGCAGGGTACAGCTAGTATGCTATAAAATTTGATATTTGGTTTGGAACGCCAGTTCAGTATTATCATATTGATATTCCATGCCTATAGGAACACAGCGTTCTACTTTCTCTGCTTTTCCACAAGAGATCTCGGCGTGGTCTGTTTCATACGAGAGTGTTTCCAAGGGCGGGCAACTGATGTCGTTGATGTGCGGTGAACTCGTGACGCTTGCGGTGGTCTGAGCGACCGAAGCGCACTCCACAGAACTGGCACTCGTGACGTTTCTCCTTCGTGTGGCTGATCATGTGCGCGCGCAAGTAACTGGACCGTTTAGAGAATATTAATATTACAATATTCTAAATCTAATGCAATATAAATGGGTAATTCTGCGATCAGAGGTCACTTGGGCGGCAATCAGTTTTAAATTTTTTTTTATTCTGATTGTTTTTTCTTGAAAGTAATCACATCATCTTAATGGACTTCATAAATAACAACATTAAGTGTAATTTTTTTTTTGTTTTTTTACCACAAGGGCGCCTATGGACGCTTGCAAGACCAGGGGATCACTCGCGCATTTATCTTTGGTAAAAATGGAACCAATGATAGAAAAGGGAATGTTTTTCTTGGAAATTAATGTAGGTAATTAAATTGGATGTATATTGAATATATATATACGTACATATATTTTTTTTAAATATGAATAACTTACCCCTTTCTAATAAAAGTCATGGGACACAACGAGCACTCGAAAATCTTCTCTCCGTTGTGCGTCAGTCTATGATTGTTCAGGGTTGTTGTTGAAGCAAAACTCTTGTCACAGTCCAGACACTTGTATGGCTTCTCTTTGGTGTGGGTCCTGGCAACACACGTACAACGGACATCAAATTTACATTGAATGTCAATCTTATTTCTTTTACTGATATAAACTGGCAAGAAAATCAGCAATCAAATCAATCAATCAATCAATAATTTTTTTATAGTTGTTAAATAATTATAAGAATTTTAAGTGGGAGAAGAAACTAAGGAAGAAACGCCATCTGTCACGTTGGCACCAAAAATTATCTTAGGCGGAGAGTGGGTGTGTGCGTACTATCTACACACCTGTCGCTACCCCTTCGAAGACCCCTGTGGGAGGGCGTGAAGATAATATATAAATACAAGTGGGAGAAGCTTATGTATACTGGTATAATGGTAGGTCGTTAAAAAAACATTTATGTAACATGATCAAATGAATGAACCGAAAGAGGTCTGTATAGATTCATACACTATTCTCTCTGTCTTGCGAAAGATTCTATGTGATATATAAGTATGATACGAACATTAGAGAGAAGGAACTTATCTGTGTACATTGTTGCTTACCTCACATGCAATTGTAGATGATATTTTTTAAAGAAGCTCTTGGAACAAAATTGGCATAAGTGCAACTTTTCCTTGTCATGTACTTGTCTTCTGTAAGATGAAGGACAATGATGAAGGACATCTACTAAACATAACCTTGACTAACTGACAATATAATATTATCTTTGTATATATAATTGCTGTACCCCGCCACGCTTCGCTATTCATATGTAACTGATGCAAAAATGGATAAAAACAATCCTTGATGCGGATTATATATCATGCTAAAATTTCAGCTCGATCGGTGCAAAACTTTTTGAGTTTTTGAAGCATACACAAACCAACATAACATTTTTATATATATAGATTCTTCTGGCGTGTGTATGTGACTGAATTCTTCCTTAAGGGCTGAACCGAATTCGATAAAAATTTGATAAAACACACACTACGTTAAGTGGATTCCAGAATAGTTTAAGTTCACTATTGACAATAGGTGGCGCTGCGATCGTGTATCAGGAGTTTTTATCACATAAGCGAAGCTGGGTGAGACAGCTCGCTATACTAAATAAAGGAAATATTAACAAAAAGTTTATTTTTTATATGCCTAAAGAGGCAACATGCAGGCGTCTATGAACGCTTGTAGCCCCATTGGTATAAAACTCGCGTTGATGACCTTAATAATCAAGCTACCCATTCCTTTTAAGATTTCTAGATCTGATAGAAACTCTCATGATGAAGAAAGATGATTATGGAAGCAATCACTTTGTTTGAATTTCGCGCAATCTATGGCGAGAAGTGGGGATAATGGTCGACTATGCAAACGCCTTACTTGTGCAAAGTCAAGTTGGTGTATCCGGAGAATTTCTTGTCACAAAGATTGCAGGCATGCGGGCGGTCTTTGGTATGTGTTGTCGTATGCCTGTCTAGTTGCGACTGGGATATGAACCGCCGGCCACAGGATGTACACTCAAAGGGTAGTTTGTCCTTGTTGTGTATTGTTTGTGAGTGCTGTGCTAAATTCAATATATCTGCGTAAAGTGTATTGTAAATTAAATATACCAATAAACATTTATACTACTAACAAACTGTGAAAGAAGAGGTTACGGAAGCCCATGTTAGTTATGTAACGACAAATATGTATGTATAAAATTCCTTGAAAGTATATCAACTTATGGGAATATCAGTTAATCTGTAGTTATTGTACAGATATTTAGATTTATTTAGCCAAAGAGACTTTGCATTATGAATACAGTATAAGGTTGCCTTGTAAAAGGTGGATAATCCGGTGATATGCAATTTGGCCTTAGATTGAGTATTCTCGTGAATTGCACATGAAATACTCACACTTGTCACAGATCTTGCAATGCTGTTTGATACCTAAATGCTTTGCCCTGTTGTGCTTATATCTAGCGCCATAGCTGGAGAACACCTTCTCGCACAAGTTACATTTATACTGCTTGCGTGCCTCAACCGGTTGATGTTGGTACATATGCTCTTTCAGATTCTTCACTGATAGACCACACTCCTCGCACACCCGGTCATGTGTCTGTCTGTGGTCTGCTTTAGCTTTCAGTCTTAATAGTTTTGGTCGACCTTTCCTTTTTTTTATGGGAGCTGGAAAATTCATTTTGATTATCATTGGCTTGCAAAATTAAAAAGAAATTATTTGAGTTTAGTAGAGTCATGCAGGCCAAGCAGTTTGAGTAGTTGCCTGGAACACAAAGATTGCAAATTTG
>JACCPG010003816.1:0-10371 GCA_016069955.1 Drepana arcuata
ATTGGGACCTCTCCCGTGACGCGGATCTCGACTTGTTTGAGCCCTTCGATTTTACAGAGCCGTGAGGAGACTTCGATCCTGACTTTGACCGGGAACGGGATCTGGAAAAAAGTATTATTCTTTACACAAGGTGCTTTAAAAAATGGGATAGGGCAGAATGGAAGGAAGCAAAAAAAGATACATTCCAAGTTAACAAATGTATGACCATATTTTATCATAGAAACCTGTGGCAACGATAAAATCTAAAACTTTTATTTCACAAAGGCCTAGATGGGCACTTCTAAAACTTATAAAAAACGTTCGGGTTGGCAGTTTCCATTGAGTAGAACTGACAAGAAACTCCATGGTTAATCTTTTCAAATCATTTGGTTTTACAATAATAATAATTCCCTATTATGTAACAGTTTTTATTAAAACTGTTTATATTAGTTTATGACGATACTCATCAAACACGCAGGCACGCACACACACACATTCTTCTTACTCATCAAACACGCAGGCACGCACACACACACATTCTTCTATTATATTTCCGTAGATACAAAAGTTATTTGTAATTACCTTTCCTTTCCACCGCTCTCTTCCTGCTTATCTTCTTCCTCCTCGTCATCATCTTCCTCTTCTTCTTCGTCTTCTTCCTACAAATAACATCATTATTATATTTTCTAAACAGCCTGACAGTAAAAAAATTATAGATTTTCGAGATCCCATTAAGCGCTACAACTAATAACTAGTAAGGTCAATGGACCCGATTTTTTTGGAATACCCTTGCTAATGAATACATTTCTGCCATTATAATCTACAGTTGATTATGTTAACATAAAATAATAGTAGTAATAGGCAATACTTCTATTGACAATTATTTAACAACATACATAAATCCGTATACATGTATTGCATAAGTCCTTTTTTTTATTTATAATAATGTATCATATAATATATTATTATTTATATTACCTATACACCTCTGCGTCACTTCGGGGACCCTTTTGGGAAGGCGTGAGGATATATTATTATTATTATCATATAATATATGCTTTGAATGTTCCTAATAAATAAACTATATAAAATAAAAATTCGTATATTTTAGCCATATGTAATGCTGACATCGCGAAAACGTTTTATTTTTACCACTTAATGCAGGTAGTTTTTTAAATAAGTTACCTGTGCCGGCTCCAGCTGCTTCTCGCGCAGGCGCAGCATCCGATGCTCGGGCGCGCTGAGAGGCCGGTGGGTGACCACGAGCCGCGTGAGGGCACCGGCTGGAGCCCCAAGTCGAGCGCGCCTCTTCGACAGCCGCACCCGCGTCTCCAACTCGTTGTAGTACACGCAATGGTTGCGAACCACCTACCACAAACATTACATGTATTTTTCTTAATACTAATAAGGTGGCAATCCATCAAGCGGGCTGTCTGATGGTAAGCAAAACTTGATCATGCAGGAATCTTTTAACACTTTTATTCAGGAATCCTGCACTCCTGAGGGGAAACCTAGAAAGAATATCGGTTGAGGTAAGAGAGGCGTAATAAATTGTTGTTACACCTCCGTCTAGCACTTCCTATCAATGTTTTCATCAATCAAAGCACTCGTATGACATACAACTGTACTTAGATTCAGAAGAAACTCTCAGTCTAGGAACAAACTTAAAATTTTAACTTTTCAGGCAAATTCTCATTAAATAATGGAGTACTTCAACAAATTTGGACAATACAAAATTTATTTTAGTATACATATTTAATTAATTTGCTTTATTAAGCAATTAGCTTATTATTAAGCCTAGAGCATAAACCAAAGACCTCATGAAGGAGGTATTAAGTGAAGAGTTATAAGAACAAGTTAAGTATAAAAACATAACTGACCAAAAAGTAGTTCTCCTCGTAACCCTTAGAAGCTTTGCTCTTAACATTCCAATTGTATTCTCTGGCCATCTTGTACTCATAAGTGTCACCATCCATGTATGGTATACTTTCCACAATGTCCCGTCGTCTCTTCTGTATAGTGTCCTCTGTAGGCAGACAGTATGCCACAAATTGTTCTCCACTCTCGTCCATCACACCTCTAGAAAAGAAAATACATGCATGTCACACGAGGTGCTTAATGTAGTTCGCAAAAAGCACAACACAAGTCCTCTCTAGGCTTATAGAGGTCCTTTACATGAATCCTTGGCCCATGAATTTTTTTTTCATAAGACAGAATGCGTATTAAAACAAGTAACTTTTTGCATGTTTTGCTAAGGGATCATCCCTTAAGGTATATTACTTACCGAATCATAGCCTGAGACATGGCTTCAATCTGACCAGCAATGTTTTTATCTGCAGGAGCTGGGTCTGTATCGAAAATAACTTGAGCGCATGGATACTTCCACATCTCAAAGTCTGGGAACATTGGCATAACCTCCACAGGGGTTACTCCAGGTTTGCTGTAGTGCTTCTCAATTGGTTTCATATTATCTTCAAATGTCTTCTCAATAGCCTTGATCTGACTGTCTCGGTCCATGTATAGTGTCTCTTCACTGAATATCTTCTTGACATTGTAACCAACTTTGGCTTCAACCTATAGAAAAAATATTGTGAACAAGTAGATGATTATTGACGTGACAACGTCTTAAATTAGGTTGCGGCTGGGAGTCACTTATGAAAAAGTCTAACGCCCAGTAACGTTACGATGAGTCACCGAAAACAAAATATATTTCTATAGTTAAAATTTGTGCAATTCTTATTTTCATTCAATTCCTTGTTCCTATTGTGCAATTTAATTATATTCATATCAATAAATATTCTACTGAGAAACAGACATTGTCACGTAAAATCTTCGCCCGTAAAACGGACTTTACAGGCAACCATTTTTTATTATTTATATTTTAAATACACATTTTGTACAAATCTGTCCCCCTGTCTTGGCAAAATCGCTTTCTGTTCATGCTCATGCTATCCATTGTATGGCAATGACAATAGTTACAGAAAAAGTTATATCAATGAATAGTGTGTGTGTGTGAACAGATAGGGATTTAATCTCGGGAGACAGATTACACACAATCTACCAGAGCTTTTGTCCTGAAACCTCAGCAATGAAGAAAAATTGTTGTACATACATAATACCATCACAAGGTAGAGAGAGTGGAATGCCAGATCTCTCAAGCTTACAGATCTCTTTGGCTTCTTCCACACTCATCAGGCAATAAATTGTAATCATACCTTTTCCATAGATTGAGGCTGGAATCTAGTTTGTTCAGTAGAGATATACTCGGAACGTCGCAACCAGGACACATTTTTGGCATGATGGCGAGACCTTTTAGAATCCTGAGGTGTGAGAACATCATCCTCCAACAACTTTTCATCAGCTGGGTCCAGCACCGCATTGCCATCTCCCTGGTATATATCCCGGTTAATCAAGTCTATGTGCACACCCAGGTCGTGCTCTGTCAGCACTTCATACCGGTAATTCTTTTCAAGTGATGTCGGATTGTACTGTATGAAACGTGTTGAAGGGAAGGGATATGTTATGAACTTTAGATCAAATGGGATGTCTGGAAGGGTGTTGCAGAATTTGACTCGAGTTACTAAATCGGATCTGAAAGTATTATAGTTGTTTTAAGTCGTAAGATATATAGTAAAAGCGATAAAATTGGGCATAGTTGTTAACAAAACCAACCTTCTTTCACCAGTCCGCTGAGGACGTTTCTCACGCTCTGGCTCATTGGTTTGCACAGTGGGAGGCATGTTAACAATTGTATAATAAACAGTTAGTCATCAAGCTACCAAAAAAAGTCATATAATTAAGCTTGCACTTTTATTTATCAAAGGAAAACAAACGCCGTCGGCCATCGCAAAACAACACATCTAGGTATAACATCTTGACATTGACATTTGGATTTGACATAATTTGATTAGCGACTTGGAGTCGAGAGTAGAAAATTTTTTTTTTTTGTAATTTATTGGTGAACTGGATAACAGTTAATAATAGACAATAATTACATTTATCTATACATATGCACAGAGTTATTGTTCACGCAACGAGCTTTGTGGTGAATAAAAATTTCGTTAAAGAGAAATTAAAAAAAAAAATTTGCTTTGATATCACCGGTGATGACAATGTGTAACGCCTCTGCCTATCCGTTCAGGAAACATGAGGAAGTCTGAAATAAAATATATAGAGGACTATCATGATGAATTTTGATCCAGTTTTTATATCTTATATGATGTATTTAATACTTGCTGAAGTTACCAGAGTCTACCTTAAACAGTAGCCAGTAGCTAAATATAATAGCAATATAGTTAGGAAGCCCTTTTCCATGAACCATTCTGGAATAGCTAAGATAAAGCCCAACATAAACATTGAATTTAATAAAATTATTTCTGGAGAATCATACTATGCTATATAATGTGTGTATTCGTGTTTGAGTACAAAAAAATATTATATACAGTAGCATGATAAATAATGTAAATAAATGCTAGCATCTATTGGTATTTCAAAAGGATTCTGATTCAGATTCAAATAATATTCTGACTTATTGCGCCTTGCCATAAATTATCAAAAGAAATAATGAGATGTTTCCGGTAATGGTACTAATAAATAATTATCCAATCGAGACCAATGACCAACCAGGCAACCAAAGTGTTATTCATTTCGTTCGGTCATCATCTATGGTTCGGTCGTTGCTCTATTGTATGCTGTCTCTCCGTCAACACACGGCTCTACCCACTCATCACGATCTTTCATTCGTCAAATTTCGTCGCCATCTTTCTTTTCGCTACTTTTGTCGGCGGTGAGGTACGTTGTAAATTTTTACATATCACCAAAACTACGACTAATTTGTGTTATCAGTTTTGATAAATTGCGACGGGGATATTTTTTCAATTGGAATACACAACTGTAAGTCGTATATGTAACGTAGTTTGTCTTTAAGGTAAGACGGCCATGTGGTCAGTCCAAATAGAATTTTCTTTCAACTGCGCATTATGTTTCACTTTTGAAATTTCTTGCTAGGCGTTTGGATTTCCTCTTAAAATTTGTTTTGTATAGATTAGTGGACTATACTTCGCGTAGCTCATTTATGCCATTATCTTTTTTCGGAAGCCGGGCCGGGTAACCAACGTGGTGCGTCTAGGGAGTGCAAACCTATTCTTTTTGTTGTAGATATTAAAATGGGCACCGTGGAACGAGTTGGTGACGACCACACCTCTGAGGTGGAGTCCGGCGAAGAAGAAGAGATCGTAGGAGGAGGAGAACTGGCACAACATCTCATGAAAAGGTAGGTTAGGTACATGACATGCTTCTGTCTTCCATTCGCGGATGGTTGCTACAAAGCTCCTAGTACCACCACTCGTTATCCTACCCATTTTAAGGGCACATGTTTGACACCATGTGATCAACGTTATGAATCATGTGTTGATTTAATTAGGATGAACGGTCAAGCCAAATGGTAGTAGTCCAATTGCAGATTGTGGTTTGAGTTCCAGCTTCTATTCGATTTGTCAGAACTAAAAAATTATGTGGGATACTGCCATTGACATTCAAACATATATAGCAGCCACATTGAGTTAATAGTTTTTTTCTATTTAATGTTGTAATATGTATGTATTTGACTACTACTAATTTGCTTGAATGTTTTTTACTGAGCTATCATCATTAGGCATAATAAATGGTTAACAAGATCTTTTTAGCCATTATTGCTGATGCTCTTAATCTTAATTTCTTTGACAAAAGACAATGAAAATTTAATCCAAAAACAAATCCAGGTGAAAAACTAGCATAACCAACACAACAAAAGGAGGTTATCAAGTTAGTTTTTGTATCAAATACATTCATTTCTTATTAAATGAGCTGTAGCCACCGAGTGGTATAAGTAGTACCATGCAACGCAAAGAATGAAAGCTCAAATCCCAACTGTACCAATGAATTTTTCTGAATGTAAGTTCATTGAATAATCACACCACAAGCTTTACCATCAAAGATAAAATCCGTCTTGAGTCTTGCTTGAGAAACTTATGGACCCTACATCTGTCACATTGACACCTAAAATATATTGCAGTATGGAGGCACTACCTACACACAACCTAATAATATATACATACATACAAATGTAATGACTCCTGTATAAATCATCATATTTTATTGCCTTCTACATTTGAAAACAAAAATACTATATAGTTTCTATATAGTATTTTTGTTTTCTAAGGGTGAAAACTTAGACACGTTTTATTTATCCTCACGCCTTCTCACAAGGGTCCTCGAAGGGGTAGGCAGAGGTGCATAGGTAATACCCACACACCTACTTTCCTTCCGCCAGAGATATATTTTAGGTGCCAATGTGACTCCATCGCCATTACTCAAGCACGACTATACATACGCCTTTGAATTGAACAGATAAATTTTGAGCCCAATATAAAATTTATTGTTACAAAATTTTTCATTTATAAGATTATTTTACTTATTATAATATTGATATGGTCTTAATTAATTATGGAAATGTTTTGAAAAAGCATGATTCACTACCATATTATTATTCTTCTTAAAGAAATCTTTTATGATTATGGGTCTTAAGTTCGTACCATAATTATTTTCTGGGTAGTTCTTTCAATATCTGTCAGTCATCATACTATTTATTACTTTACGAATACATTTATACTCTCAGTTTATTAAGTGTATCTAGATTAAAATACGGGTTATTGAACCGATAAGTCACGCCTAACTTGCTGCTCACCTTGCGCTCAGCAATTTTAGCTCACTCCAAGTCTTGCTCTGTTTAGTAACTAAATAGATCTTACAATGTTTTAATTAGGAAATCTAGCATTGTATTGTATATGAATTATGAATGGGAACACGGGCCATTTCACGGTAAACTGTTAACCAATTTTGATGTATTTTGCTATAGGGATATATGGGACATTCGAGAAGAGCAGGCAATTATGAAAATAAAACGTAAGCAAATTATACTCAATTAGGGATCAATCTTATTGGGAATAATTTATAATGAGCTACACGAAAAAAAATCAATACATACAAATTCTACGGGCTAAGTGGGCGGGTAACAGATGTATACATACATATTATAAATTCTACCTACATGTTATACTACTCCGGTACGTGATAGTCTCGCGAGAAACTTAAAAATAAACGAACAGATTTTCATGCGGTTTTCACCAATAGATAAAATCCTCACACCTTCCCAAAAGGGTAGGCAGAGGTGTATAGGTACTACCCACACACCCACTTTCCGTCAGAGGTATATTAGGTGCCAACGTGACAGATGGCGAGTCCATCGCCGTTACTCAAGTACGACTATACATACGCCATTGAATTTCTTCTCAGACGTATGCAAGTTTCCTCTCGGTGTTTTCCTACACCGTTCAGCTCGTGGTGTGACTAATCACTGTACTTAAGTTCAAAAAAACTCTTTGGTACAGTCGGGATTCGAACTTGCGACCTTTGCGTCGCAGGCAACTGCTCGAGCCACTCTGTCACCACGGCTTAGATAGATAGAACCAATAGATAGTTACTTAACATGGAGGACTTTATATGAGTAGTTTCGATATTGTTAATCCTTGGTAAGTCTACGGGACCGGAGCAGTGATCATGAATTTTGCGATATTCATTTAGCGTGGCGCAACTAGTATTAAAATAAAATTATTGCTCGCTTTGGGTGTCGCGGCTTACATCTAATAAGTATATATATAATAATATAATATATCAGTTATGTAAAAGTATTTAATTTCTTTTGTTGGAAGGGTTCAAGGTTTTCGTGTTGAAGTTCCTATATGATTATTCTATCTAGAGAGCATAGTATGGAAAAGTGAAAGATTCCTACACGCTACGGTAATCGCTTACCATCTGGCGAACCGCATACCTGTTTGCTACCTTTATGGTATAATAAAAATTTGTACAACTTGCCCTGAATATTTAGTAGGTAATCTAAATGTACAAAAATAACCTATGTTTGCGTGTTAAAATGGACAGACCGTGAGGACTGTTTATGTAGGTGTTTTATAGGCGTGTATCTACTGATGTACGCGACGGAAATATTCAAATACGAGAAGTGTCTGATATTTTTTTTCTGTGTGGTGGTTGTTCAGAGTTCACATTACCTATAATAATAAAGCCGTGGTGGCCGAGTGGTTCGAGCAGTTGCCTGCGACACAAAGATCGCAAGTTCGAATCCCGACTGTACCAATGAGTTTTTCTGAACTTAAGTACAGTGATTAGTCACACCACGAGCTTTACGGTGAAGGAGACAGATGAGAAAACATCGAGAGGAAACCTGCATACGTCTGAGAAGAAATTCAAAGGCGTATGTATAGTCGTGCTTGAGTAACGGCGATGGACTCGCCATCTGTCACGTTGGCACCTAATATACCTCTGGCGGAAAGTGGGTGTGTGGGTATTACCTACATACCTCTGCCTACCCCTTCGGGGACCCTTGTGGGAAGGTGTGACACATTACCTTTTTATGTATAACTATAGCTGTCCAGCCGAGCTTCGCTTGGCTAAAATAAAAAAATCCTATTGTATTTCAAGAAAATTATTTCAGTTAAATAAACCTGTCAGAAGAAGAAACGGCGAAACAAAAGGTTTCGTTTTTTGACATTGGTTCACCTTTTATGTAGAGAGAAATAAGATTAAATTTACATATTGACTTTACAATTTGCACTGCATGGCTATAATCAGAATAATCTGATGTTGCATGACAAGCTTTTTGACCAGATTTTAGTTTTTCACTTATACATAGACAGACGCGGCAGGGAATTTCTAAATTAAAGCAACAAATGTGACTCTTTTCCTTCAACGTTTCGTCAAGTAATTTTAGCTGGGTAATATCAAAAGTAAGTGTTTACGGAATGGTATAACATTATTGACTTCACGATTGTATTATATATGAACATCTCAACTGAGCTACGTTTCACTGTTTATGTATTCAGTTTGCGCAAGAGTACTGATGCAATGGAAATTAGGACACATGTAAATCCCTGCAGCACACTAAAATAGGCCATGGTTTGATTACATAACTCGCAACGACTACTCAAAATGAATTACTTGTACAGGAAGTTCATAAGAATAACTACCAAGAACAGATTTAGTAACGGAGGATAATCCTTTGTTTCTGTTCCTTGGTTTGTTGTAGAAATATCTATGTTATTGTAAGAACTTATGGCCCCTCAGCACACACTAGCTGTGGCCCACGGTTTGTTCGGTTTGGTCGATTTTTTTCTGGATTAAAACATTCAAATAGTAAACTGTGCCAATTTCATCTAGTTATGTTCTGCTGAACAAACATCCTCACAAACTTTCGCATTTATAATACTAGTAAGATTATCTACCTAGTAGTAGGTAGATAATCTTACTAGTATTATTAACCTACCACTACTACCCTACTTTTTTATCTAATTTCACCTACCTGTATATATATAAAAAAAATCATTTGCGTCCATAAAGACGACATAAAGTTTATTCTGCGGCTGTTTTTAAGTTAATAACTTGAAAACGATCAACATCCGTCAAAGAACGTGTTATGCAAACTGTCAATGAAACGTATCCTAATAATTTATAGCTGTGCCCTATTTCATTAAATTTCGAAAAAGGAACAAATTTCGCATTTTTAATATTAACGTTTTCGCATTTGTAATATACTCTCGAATGTTACGCTCGTTCTTAGCTTCCATTTAACTAGTTTTTTGAACACAGAAAAAAAGGATATTATACATAGTTGTCTGGCTCCGTCCGAGTCCTATACCTTTTTTGTACTACAATTTTAACAACGGATGTTACGCCTCAGTTGAGTTCAACCACCACTCAATATCGTGTTAAGTTTTTTTGCTCTTTCTTATATTGTTTCCAATATGTCTGGCAGGATGCTATATAATAATACTACATATTATGTAGTCCAGTGTCGTGAGCTTAGTCATTGAGTGGCCTTTTTTGATTACAAGTACATTCCCATCCTTGAGTATCTGATTGATTTAATATAGGTTATTGGAATTATTTTCATCAATATTTATATGGTCACGTCTTTTAAAAGGCTGTCCGTTTAACATCGTCAGTTTTTATAAATCCCACAACAGGTGATTGACGAGCGTCGCCGGTTCTCAAACATTTTTTTTTTTTTTTTTTTTTTTTTTATACTACTTGGGTGGCAAACAAGCATGCGGTCCGCCTGATGGTAAGCGGTTACCGCCGCCTATGGACGCTTGTAACACCAGGGGTATCACTCGCGCGTTGCCGACCCTGCAGGAATCTTTCACACCCTTCTCGAAGAACTCCATGCTGTACTCTCCAGGGAAAACGTCAACGGGGAGCTCATTCCACAGCCTGAGCGTTCGCGGAAGAAAACTCCTTTGGGAGCGCACAGTGCGAGACCTTTGTGGTTCCAAGGTATGG
>JACCPG010003817.1:0-12665 GCA_016069955.1 Drepana arcuata
TTTTTTATTCTACTCTGTGCAGTATTTCAGTATTTGTATCAAGACTGGTTAGACATTTTGTGATGTGATCTCTTTGCATTCTTCGAAATGAAAATAAAAATAATTCTAACCCTGTGTTTATTTATTTCCCTCTTTTCCTTATACCACTTAGAGCAAGAGGTCCCCTTTTAAAAGTGTCGCACATACGCTACAATAAAGTTTTTATAAACGTATTTACTAGTTGTCCCGCCCAGCTTCGCTCGGGTGAAAAATACGATGGTGGCGCCACCAATCGGGTCCAATTGTGAATCCAAATCATTCTCGAATCCCCCTGAAGACGCACAGAAAATTGCATTAAAATCGGTCCAGCCGCTTAGGATGAGTTCGCTTCGCCCGTGGGAAATGAAACACGATCGCAGCGCCACCTATCGGGTCCAATTGTGATGTAAGCTATCCTATCTTTCAAGTTGGATCAAACTGCATACGGTGTGTAAATTTGATTGAAATCGGTTAAGTAGTTTAGGAATCCATCGCGGACAAACAAACGTGACGCGTTATTTATATATATTAAGATATAGGTAAACTTTGTGCAGTAATTTAGTATTTAGTATTTAAATATTTTTTGGTAGATTTCTTTCAGTAATAAAATATTCTATATGTTAATCCAGCTAAGAATCTTTCTCTGTGACACATTTTATCCAATTCTGTTAAGTAGTTTTTGCGAGTAAGAGGAACAAACACGCACATGAACTTTCCCATTTATAATCCTCACGCCTTTCCACAAGGGTCCCCGCGAAGGGGTAGGCAGCCATAGTCACGATGGTTCGAGTTGCCTGCGACACAAATATCTCAAGTTCGAATACCGACTGTGCCAATGAGTTTTTCTGAACTTAAGTACTGCGATTAGTCACACCACGAGCTTTACGGTAAAGGAAAACATCGAGAGGAAAGCTGCATGCGTTTGAGAATAAATTTGCAGACGTCTGCAAGTACGACTATAGATACGTAGGTATGTATAGTCGTGCTTGAGAAACTGCGATGGACACGCCATCTGTCACGTTGGCACGTAAGATATGGAAAGTTGGTGTGTGGGTAGGTATTACCTACACACTACCTACCCGGTAACCCTTCGGGTGGGTATGGCCAATGACTACTATTTAATACTTGGTATGGCGGGTCCATCGCCGTTACTCAAGCACGACATACGCCTTTGAATGTCTTCTCAGACGTATGCAGGTTTCCTCTCGATGTTTTCCTTCACCGTAAAGCTCGTGGTGTGACTACACACTGTACTAAAATTAAGTAAAAACTCAGGGCTTCGAACTTGCAATGTTTTTGTTCTAGGCAAGTACTCTTAGCATTCGACCGAACATTTATTTATTTATTAATAAATAAATATATGTTACGCACTCAGAACAATAACTAAAGTGTTATTGTTCTGAGGTTACGCACCTGTACATAGACAATCGTTATTTTTTATATTTATTAACGTCGTGACATGGATACAAGTCTTTAGGTCGCGTACTTATTTAAATCATTCCTTTATTTTACTCCGAAAAACATGAATTGCTAAGTAACTAGTAACTCATATTAAAACAACTAGCTGCCCCGCCCAGCTTCGTCCGGGTGAAAAAGTAAAATTTCCTGAAACACGATCGCAGGGCCACCTATCGAGTCCATTTGTGATGTAAGCTATCCTATCTTTCAAGTTGTATCAGACTGCGTACGGTGTGCAAATTTGATTGAAATCTGTTCAATAGTTTAGGAGCCCCTCGCGGAAAAACAATGTGACACGTAATTTATATATATTAAGCTAGCTGATGCGCGCAACTCCGTCTGCGTACCTAAGAGAGATAGTTGTTTCAGTAATTAAGTGAGTGAGAGTATTTTAATAAGCATTATTTTACGATGAGATATCGCAAATAGAAATAAAAAAATCAGTTCGCTGAGTTCAACTGTTCCGTAGTGAGCCGACCACGCGTCTTAGTTGCGGGGTTATTTTAATATTATGATATCTATCTCCTAAGATATAGATTGAAATCAAGTGATGTCAAGTACAATTTCGTTTACATTTAAATACTCGTGATTAATAACATATTTATTTGGATAAGGATTAATATTATGTTGATAAAACATCTTCGGAAATAATGCATTGAGTTCAAACAAATTTTATTACCATAAAAAAGGTTTTAGTGAGTCCATCTTAAAAGATAGACATGCTGTCGCGGACTTTTTTTTTTAAATGTTTAAAGAGGAACAATTCCCTCATACACGATATTTGTGTAACTTAAACCGTTTGCGCAGCGCACGCAACGGAAGCTCTCAAAAAATAATATTTTTCCCGTTCTGGCAACATTATTAATTTATTCTTCGCTCATATTGGTCGTAGCGTGATGTTATATAGCCTAAAGCCTTCCTAGAGAAATGGACCATCCAACACAAAACATTTTTTTCAATTCCAACCAGTAGTTCCTGAGATTAGCGCGTTCAAACAAACAAACAAACACAAACTCTTCAGGTTTATAATATTAGTATAGATAGATAACCTAACCCAATAAACATAACATACCTATCATATTTTCAAATAATTTATGGTTAAAATCTTCATAGAAGTATTTTGGAAACTATGGTATAAAATATTAGCATTGCAAATATGCAGTGCTGCAATTATCTCTGAATGGGAGTTCCCTCAATAAAGAAAAAGATAACAACATTTTTTATTTGGGCATCGGGTCGGAATATAGTGAAAGTTGCTGATGAATTCAACAAAAAAGCCGTGGTGGCTGAGTGGCTCGAGAAGTTGTCTGCGACACAAAGATCGCAAGTTTGAACCCCGACAGTACCAATGAGGTTTTCTGAACTTAAGTACAGTGATTAGTCACACCACGGTGAAGAAAAACATCGAGAGGAAACCTGCATACGTCTGAGAAGCAATTCAAAGGCGTATTTATAGTCGTGCTTGAGTAACGGCGATGGACTCGCCATCTGTCACGTTGGCACCTAATATACCTCTGGCGGAAAGTGAGTGTGTGGGTATTACCTATACACCTCTGCCTACCCCTTCGGGGACCCTTGTGGGAAGGTATGAGGATAAAGTTTTACTCACGCTTAATTCCAGTTGATATTTAACTATAACAAAACATATTTTCTACGAAAGAGGTATGTAAGTCTAAGGGGAACAGGCGATCTCATCTCATATCATCACGCAGAGTCCCTAACGGGGTAGGCAGAGAGTTTATACTCTTTCGCTTCGTCCACATTCATCAGTCTCTTCATACCATGCTCGTCGGTTTCGAGTACTCTTGGCGTTCCCGTTCTTTTACAAAACTCCTATAAACGGTAATATATATTTTTTAAATGTATACAAATAAATAAAACTGGAGTATCTGATTATCAAAATAACTGCTTTTTACTAAATGCATATGGATGTATACACGGTACATATATAAAAATACCATTAAAATCAAATTCAAAATATTTTATTCAACGTAAGGGGCACAGGGAACACTTATTGAACGTCATATACTTAACAAAAACTAAAGTTACCACCGTTTCCAAGAAAGATACCCGCCAGGAGAAGAAACGGCGAAACAAACTCCCCGGTTTTCTCTTTTAACATTTGTTCCCTTTTACGTAGGGGTAGAAAAAGATTAAATAACATATAAATTCTGTATAAGAGGAGCAATTCATTGCCGTGTATGGCCATCATTTAAATAATCTGATATTGTATAATAAGCTTTTTGTATTAATTTACTTTTAATGACAGCTTTAAACTCTACAAAAGGTAATTCAATTATTTTCTGCGGTAGCTTATTAAAAAAGCGTATACCTTGCCCAATTAAAAAAAGTGACTGTCTGTTTGTTCCAAATCTCTGCAAATGGATGGTCAAATTTTGACGGGACTCCACTGGCAGATAGCTGACGTATTAAGTAGTAACATCGGCTGCTTTTATTTTAGAAATTAGTTACTTTTATTGATATAAAAAAAAACAATTCCGCGCGGACAAAGTACATATACTTAATATGTCTTATTATTTAGCTGTTCACTATTTTATTATGTTTATTTCGGTACTCTCTGCCTACCCCGTTAGGCACTTGGCGTGATATGTCCCAAGTATTATTATTATATGTATGCATGTATTTAAGTACATAATCAAATAAAATTATAAAATTATTATCAAATATATTTATTGCATGTAAAAATAACCTAAAACGCAGACATCATTTTTAACACAATATACTATGCTTAAGGATAAAATTACACCCTCTTTGAGGGCACAGCAATGTGATGGCGGCTACATGACATGGTGCCCTACGTTTTAGTTTGTTACATTACTATTGTATATAATAAAGTAATGGTTATCGTAAACTGCAAACTAAACAATAACTGTGTTGTTAAATTACACGCGGACGACGGACGAAATCGCGAGCATTTTATTAACATGAATGCGATCAAAAGACTAGCATCCATAGACTACTATTAATTACTAGTATCTGTGTAGCGGTTTGATCCACAGAACAATAACAAAGCAGTTTGATCTAAAAAACAGTACATCGGGGACTATACCTAACTAAAGCAATCGGGGAAATCTCGGACCGTTTCATTCGGTCGCTCAACCTTCTTTCATTCATTCAGAACAATGGCAGGAGTGAGTGAGTGGAGTGACGCGCTCGTATCGTATCTCGACCTCAGATCTCGATGATCTCTCGGTAATTCCTAAGGGTAACCCGGGTAACCCCCTTCGAACATGTGTCAGATATTACGACTTTAATTTTATTTTATTCTTGTGTTGTTGAAGAAACGAAGATGTCGCAGTGTCCACAAAAAAGTGTAAAGGCGAAGCCGTCGCCAATAATTTTGAGGAAGGATAATTTGTTGTTTAATAGCTGGAAAGCGACTTCATCACAGACGCAAATAATTCGCGAAAGCGTTATATACGAGTCAACCAAAGGAGATTTTTTGAAAGCGGACTACAAGAGCGTCACTATTGTGAATAAATACAACGTTCTAACACACACCAGTCAGACAGTAGCGAAGTGTGAAACGATACAAGGCACCATTATTGAGAAAACATCGGACAAACTCGCTCGACTCATCGGCCAAGCGAATTACGATATACTATTCTCAAGTTTGTGTTCAGTTATTAGCTTAGAGTTGAAAATACGCAGTTTGTTATCAATTTTATCAGAGCCAAGTAAACAGAACGACAGCTCGTGTCAGACTGTGGAAAATTATAGAAGTTTCGATAAAACGGAGGCTTCGACGCAAACAGAAGGTTGCATGGAGTTGTTTGACAAGAGGCCACTGAAGAAGCGAACGAAAAGACAGCTGGCTCCGTATGTGGTGCAAAACTCTCCAGTGACCACCGAAACGAAGCGAAGGTTAATTATTTCACCTGAAGTGTTTAAGCAGAAATATACAAAGTCAGTCTGTGATGAGGAGAGCCAAAGCGCAGATCTATCGGAGAGCCAAGTGAGTGATACGGAAAGTAAATTTTCAGAAAACACAACACCACTTCCTGAATTGAAAGGTCCTCTAAGTCTCGACGAGACATCCCGAGACAGTATCGGTAACCTCTCTATATCGTCTTCAAACATACCTGACTTTGTCTTAAACCTTGATTTGAATAACGAGATAGACAAATACACGGAGCACTGTACCCAAACTGAAGAGATCAGGAATAATTATCCTATTAAAATGATGAATGGTGACACTTTATATGTATCTGGTATGTTGAATGAATATTATTATATTTTTATTTTATTATTTGAGCAATTGGTGGAGGTAGCGTTTGGTCGGGGCGAGTGGAAGTACAGGCCCTTGCCCAGGAGTGGGACACAATTGTCTATCAATAAATAAATATAAATAATAATTTATAAGTACAGTGATTAGTCACACCACGAACTTTACGGTGAAGGAAAACATCGAGAGGAAACCTGCATACGTCTGAGAAGAAATTCAAAGGCGTATGTATAATTGTGCTGGAGTAACGGCGATGGACTCGCCATCTTCATGTCCTTTGGAGGTGGGCGTTGTCATCCGCGACACAGTTTTGTAACTTCTGCGGATGACATCGTTACGTTTAGTTTCTGTGCCAAAACAATGTAACCAAATAATTTTTTTACTTTTTTTATTTTTTTTTTTATCTGTCACGTTGGCACGTAATATACCTCTGGCGGAAAGTGGGTGTTGGGTATTACCTATACACCTCTGCCTACCCCTTCGGGGACCCTTGTGGGAAGGCGTGAGGATATATTATTTTATTTTATATAATTTATAAGTGGATTATTATTTAGGCATGTAATATATCCTATTGCAGGATTGCTGGATCTCACTACACTAGCTAATAATCTATCTCTGTGGCAAATTTCATCCAATTCCATTCAGCCCTTCTAGTGTGATTGAGTAATAAATATCCTTCCATAATACAGGAATAATCAATAACGGATTCTCTGTTCGAATTTGTATCTGCCCGACTGGGGCAGGACCTCCACCTTATAGAAGTCCGTAGACAAATAACACAATTTATTGTGTTGTGTTCCTACGTGGTGAATAAGGTTTCCAGTAATGAGCTCCTTGGGGAGGGGGGAGGATTGTTATATCATGCAGAGGGATTAGTCCCATTATGCTGCAAACAAAGTATAACTCTCCGAACACAGAGTGGCAACGCGCAAGTGATACTTCGGTATTGTGCGCGTAAATAGGCTATGGTAACCGTTTCCCATCAGGTGGGCCGTATGCTTGTTTGCCACTCTCGTTGTATAAAAAAAAAGTCTGCTTGAGTAACAACAATGGACTCTCCATCTGTAAGATTGGCATCTAAAATATATTTCTGGCGTAGAGTGGGAGTATAATTACTCCTACATATTAATACTACATGCCAATATCCTGCATATCCACGGCCCTTGTGACAAGACGTGTAGCGAAATGCAAACTTCGCCACTGTCTGCCTACTCCTTGAACAATCACAGTGACGATATGTTTTGTTTCAGAAAAACCGGAGAGTTGGTTCCACATTGCCACCAAACATAACCTGATGAGATTGCTACCTCGGGATAGAGAGAAGCTACTGTGTCACCAGGCGTATATAGACTATAAATATTGTCTGAAAAGTACGGATGGCAATTTGTGAGTATATACTATAAAAGATACTTAAAGACGTGAAGCCGTGGTGGCCGAGTGGTTCGAGCAGTTGCCTGCGACGCAAAGGTCGCAAGTTCGAATCCCGACTGTACCAATGAGTTTTTCAATTAAGTACAGTGGGATTAGTCACACCACGAGCTTGACGGTGAAGGAAAACATCGAGAGGAAACCTGCATACGTCTGAGAAGGCGTATGTATAGTATAGTCGTGCTGGAGTAACGGCGATGGACTCGCCATCTGTCACGTTGGCACCTTATATACCTCTGGCGGAAAGTGGGTGTGTGGGTATTACCTGTACACCTCTGCCTACCCCTTCGGGGACTCTTGTGGGAAGGCGTGAGGATATATAATATATTATTACTTAAAGACTGGTGAATGTGGACGAAGCAAAAGAGGTGTGTAAGTCTAGAGCAGTGTTTCCCAACGATTTTGAGCCCATGACCCACCTTAACATTTCGAAAATGTTGATACCCCATACATATATATATATATTTTTAATAACCCAAGGCAAAAGGGTTAAAGCTGTGTCGAGTCTATTTTTAAATTGCCCCCTGTGAGGCGTGAGCCCAACGTTGGGAAGCAATGGTCTAGACAGAATTGGCGCTCTATACTCTCTGCCTAAACCGTCTGAGGATGTATGTATATTTGCTTAAACCTTTACGGTAAAGTTATATTCATATGTGTTTTTTTTAGAATAGAAATTAAGATACTATTTGTTAATCCAGCTAATAATCTATCTCAGTGCCAAATTTAATCGAATTCTGTTCAGTAGTTTTTGCGTGAAATGCGAACGAACATCCTCTGTAACATTCAATAAGTGTTCCCTGTGTCCCTTGAATGAAAGGTTTTTTATGATTTGGTGGATATCCATCGAGATTTTGGACAATACATCCCTCGAAACCGCTCAGGGTATTTTATCACGAAAGTGGCTAACAAACACGAAGCCCGCCTGATAGCAAGCGTTACCGCCGTCTATAGACGCTTGCAACACCAGGGGTATCACTCACGCGTTGCCGACCCTGCAGGAATCTTTTCACACCCTTCTTGAAGAACTCTATGCTGTACTCTCCGGGGAAAGCCTCAATCGGGAGCTCATTCCACAGCCTGAGCGTTCGCGGAAGGAAACTCCTTTGGAAAAGTTCGACCCGTTTGTGGTTCGAAGGGTCGCTAAGGTCGATGGGGGGTTGAGGATCAGAGCGCACCTTCATCTTAGGAAGTGTATGTTAACGATTGTTAACCTTTCAGGCCTATTCACGAAGCGGTGATGAATAACGACACAGAACTGCTCAGAAGGCATTGCCTGATGCTGACGAGGGTCAAGAAGGAGTCCGTGGATATCCCCAACGAGGATAATGTGGTGAGTTTTGGTTCAAAACCAGTAATTATCATTCATTCATTAAATAGCTCTCTTGTCGGCGTGTCTGCTACAACTCCTTCCATTTGCCTCTGTCCAGCGCAATCTCTTTGACCTCCCTATGCGCCATGACAGACACCTTTCCTTTAAGAGCTGGGCTCTTGTCGGGGTCTCTGATGCAACTCCTTCCATTTGCCTCTGTCCAGCGCAATCTCTTTGACCTCCCTATACGCCATGACAGACACCTTTGCTTTAAGAGCTGGGCTCTTGTCGGCGACTCTGATACAACTCCTTCCATTTGCCTCTGTCCAGCGCAATCTCTTTGACCTCCCTATACGCCATGACAGACACTTTTGCTTTAAGAGCTGGCCTCTTGTCGGCGTCTCTGATGCAACTCCATCCATTTGCCTCTGTCCAGCGCAATCTCTTTGACCTCCCTATACGCCATGACAGACACCTTTGCTTTAAGAGCTGGGCTCTTGTCGGCGACTCTGATACAACTCCTTCCATTTGCCTCTGTCCAGCGCAATCTCTTTGACCTCCCTATACGCCATGACAGACACCTTTGCTTTAAGAGCTGGCCTCTTGTCGGCGTCTCTGATGCAACTCCTTCCATTTGCCTCTGTCCAGCGCGATCTCTTTGACCTCCCTATACGCCATGACAGACACCTTTGCTTTAAGAGCTGGTCTCTTGTCGGCGTCTCTGATGCAACTCCTTCCATTTGCCTCTGTCCCGCGCAATCTCTTTGACCTCCCTATACGCCATGACAGACACCTTTGCTTTAAGAGCTGGACTCTTGTTGGCGTCTCTGATGCAACTCCTTCCATTTGCCTCTATCCAGCGCAATCTCTTTGACCTCCCTATACGCCATGACAGACACCTTTGCTTTAAGAGCTGGGCTCTTGTCGGCGTCTCTGATGCAACTCCTTCCATTTGCCTCTGTCCAGCGCAATCTCTTTGACCTCCCTATACGCCATGACAGACACCTTTGCTTTAAGAGCTGGGCTCTTGTCGGCGTCTCTGATGCAACTCCTTCCATTTGCCTCTGTCCAGCGCAATCTCTTTGCCCTCCCTATACGCCATGACAGACACCTTTGCTTTAAGAGCTGGGCTCTTGTCGGCGTCTCTGATGCAGCTCCTTCCATTTGCCTCTGTCCAGCGCAATCTCTTTGCCCTCCCTATACGCCATGACAGACACCTTTGCTTTAAGAGCTGGGCTCTTGTCGGCGTCTCTGATGCAACTCCTTCCATTTGCCTCTGTCCAGCGCAATCTCTGTGACCTCCCTATACGCCATGACAGACACCTTTGCTTTAAGAGCTGGCTTCTTGTCATGCAGTACAAACACATGTTGTCATGTAAAATTTTAATAAGAATGACGCCATACCGCGGTTCATTACCTGTGCGGCGTGCCACAGTTGAGTAAGAGGTTTATATACGCAGCGGTAAAGTCCCTATCGGTCTATTGTAATTGCAATATATACTAGCTTTGCGCTCGGTTTCACTCTTGTACAATTTGAATTCATTTAAAGATAATTTTATCTGTAATCAGTTAATCAGTGGCGTAGCTACCTAGGGGATAGACGGGGCCCCAAGCTCAGGGGGCCGAGGACTTAGACTTACAAACATTGCGGAATATAAATTATTAACCAGATTCCATGCGACTTTAATAATAGAAACTTAATTTTAGTTTATTAATTAAAATCAGTTACAATTAGTATTTGGTTTTTGATTTTTCGATCTTGGTTGTCGAAGAGGAACTATAATCCTCCAATTCATAATATATATATATACTTCGCGCGTTTCCATAAGGAGGGACTCTTATGGAAAGGAAGTACCCACACACTCACTTTCCGCCTGAGGCATAGTTTAGGTGCCTACCAGTGGCGAAGCGTCCTTAGAACACGATTCCCACCGGCTTCCCTTGGCAGATTCGCGCTCATATACGACTATTCTATGTAGTCATAATATCGCAAGAGACATAATTACATTGCGCCCTTTGTAAGAATATTCTCCAATATGCTGGATACAAAAACGTAATGTATGTGAAATCGCGCAAACGCCCACATACACGATTTCACGTAGTAGGCGGCAAGGGAACTCGCTCATAATATTGGGAATTCAAATAGTTAAAATGTAGGCAATTCACGCACACATAGACATTACAACCACATCCAACCATTCGTCGATATAACAGCGATTATAAGCCGATCTCAGATAGCCTCCAATCTTTATTTGTTATGTGTTAAGGTTTCGTTTCGCTTGAAAAGTTTCCTCCAATCAGAGCAATTCAAGAGTCAATCAAATCAAAGTCAATCATTGACCTCACCTAGCCATTATTTCGCGCGTATTTGCACGGATTGTTTGTTATGCTAATTTATCTATTGTAATATGTGATAAGCTTGATTGTGTTGTGGTATATGGTTTAAAAAAAACGAAAGTAGTGAAATTTTACTTGCCAAGTGTTGTCACAGTGTTTGTTTTGTTTCACCGTAAAGGTTTGTTTGTTTATTTTATGTTTCTTGTCGTCACGTAGTCTGTTAGGTTAGAAATGGCGGCGTTAATACAAATTGGTTGTTGTCTTACAGATTACCTATTAAATGAGTTAACTTCGTTCTTAAAACAATCTTTCGAAAATAAAAAGTATATCATTAAACATGGACGGGCTCGTTCCGATATGAATATTGATTATAGACGTAAGGACGGGTGTTTCAAACATTTTCACAGTTCTATGTATGATAAATACGATTGGATAACCGGCAGTTGAAAATTACATAAGTTATTTTGCTTTCCATGTCATGTCCATGTTATTTTATTTTTCGGTTTGTAGTATAGAAAAATAAATACTGCGGTATTCCTGCTGGTATTTGTTTGTGATGATGATGCTGGCAAGTTAAGTTTCACTTATTTTAGTTCTTTTTTTGGCTGTATATTTATAACCCCCGTGTGAGTGACGTGTGCTTTGAAACTGCTTTTTAAAGCCACTTTTATCATACTCGACATGCACTGTTCATATTGTTACGATGGAAGGTTCTGGAGGGCTTGCCGTGTGAAAGTCATGCCAAACAACAACATTTAGCCGGAAATATAGACAAAAGGAGGCAATTAAGAAAGGACGTAAACAAGTTGTTTTCGTCGCCCGGCCATTGTTCTGCGGATGCATTCGCACGGCAATTCTACGAACATCTTAATGGCAGTCTAGAGCCTTCCACCGATATCTAGTATATCGTGCCGGTGCCATATATAAGGCGGTATCCGATGGGCACGGGCAGTCTGAGCGAGTAGTTAAGTGAGTCTGAGCGAGTCTGAGCGAGTCAGACTGAGTTAGAGTTAGTGAGTTGAGTTCAGTGCGAGTGATCACAAGTGTTTTATCGGTGACTATAGTGAGTGTTACAGTATTAGTGAAGTGTTTCAGTGTCTAGTGTTTACTGTGTTCTACTGTTACTGTGTTGTAGTGTACACAGAGTAGAAGTGTATCAGTGTCTAGTGTTTACTGTGTTCTACTGTTACTGTGTTGTAGTGTACACAGAGTAGAAGTGTATCAGTGTCTAGGGTTTACTGTGTTCTACTGTTACTGTGTTGTAGTGTATACAGAGTAGAAGGGTTTCAGTACCTAGGGTTTACTGTGTTTTACTAGTACTGTGTTGTAGTGATCAGTGTTATAGTGAATAGAATTGTAGCGAAGTGTACGGATTTATTGTACAAGCTTCCGGAATTATTCTGTGTATAGAATAAAGTGTCGTTTAAGTGTATCAACCGGCTATCATTAAATTATCCCGAACCCCAGCTCGTAACAATATGATACCAGTAATGTCATGTATGGTGAAGGTGGTGAACACTAACAACTGTACAGCAAGCATGTTCTGTCGCATGGAAAAATTGCATACAACGCAACGCAAGCACCATACATAACATTTCGCCGTAGTTTTGGGAGGTGAACTAACACACTAATATATGGTATGTAATTTATTGCATTTTTTTTTACAAATTAAGATATGACGTTTTGCTTATTCACGCGTTAGCCATTTTTTTGGTCCGGCTTTACCTTTCTTTTTTTTCACCCCACGCCACTGGTGCCTACGTGAATCGCGAGTCCATCGCCGTTACTCAAGCACGACTATAATAAGTGGAACTCATAGGGAGAAATGATTTTACTGGCATATTATGCTCTTTGTTACGTGATCCTATC
>JACCPG010003818.1:0-17382 GCA_016069955.1 Drepana arcuata
CGTTCTGGACTCCAACTTGGACTGGGATCAGGTCGGTCGGTAGATCCGAAGGGGGCATCAATGCCGACGCGTGGACTGCATATAGAACACCCGTTTCTGCAACAGGTGTACGAGATGTCGAGCTCGACGTTACGAGAGCTGCAAGACAACCTCCTGCTGACGTTCTCCGCCCACGCGCCGCACATTATGAATCTGTACCACCAGAGCGTGGCGATGCCGACGGGTACCGTTTGTTATGTGTCTGCTTATAAGGTCACGTGGCCGACGTAAAGGTCTTTCAACCGCCGCTGCCGGTAGCCGGTAGTCAGTACTCAAGAGCGAAGTGGTAATAGTCGCTCTGGTTGCCGGTAGTCAGTACTCAAGAGCGAAGTGGTAATAGTCGCTCTGGTTGCCGGTAGTCAGTACTCAAGAGCGAAGTGGTAATAGTCGCTCTGGTTGCCGGTAGTCAGTACTCAAGAGCGAAGTGGTAATAGTCGCTCTGGTTGCCGGTAGTCAGTACTCAAGAGCGAAGTGGTAATAGTCGCTCTGGTGTCGTGGTGTTGCAGTGTTCGCGGGCGGCGGCGCGGCGGCGGGCGGGCCCGTGCCCGAGGCGCTGTTCCCGCGCTGGGCGGGCACGCCGCTGCCCAGCGCACACCGCGGCCTGGCGCCCGCGCTGCTCATGCTGGCCGGGCCCGACATGCTGCTCTACCTCTACGCCAGGGTAGGCCCGCCGCGACCCTGCGCCCGGCGCGCACGCGCACGCGCTGATGGCCGCCGACGTCGCAGGTGGTCGAGCTGGAGGGCACCGCCGAGGAGCAAGCCGCGGCGCTCGGTATCCTGCTGCGGGCGTGCCAGCTCGACGACCGGCTGTACGCGACGTTCTACGGGGACGACTCGCTCGACATGCTGCTCACCGTGTTCGCCTCGCCCAAGTGTCGCATCACACACCATACGGTCAAGGTCGCGACCCGGCCCCTCTCGGCCTGAGAGGCGCGCCGGGCGGGCTGCAGCGTGCGTGTGCCGCAGGTGGTCCTGGAGGCGGCGTGCAGCGCCGGCGTGCTGGCGGCGGGCGGCGGCTCCCTGAGCGTGGCGCCGCGCGCCTGCGCCGTGCTAGAGCCCGCGCTGCTGCTGCTGCTGGCGCGCGCCTGGAGGCACCTCGACACGCCGCTGGTACTCCCCTTACCCCCTAACCCCTGCCCCCTCCCGGCGGGGGCCGGGCTGAGTGCGTGTGTCCGCGCAGGACGTGCTCTGGGAGGGCCAGCGCTGCTCGGCGTGGGCGCTGGCGCTGGCCGCGCTGGCCGCGCTGCTGGCGCCCGCGCAGCCGCGCCGCGCCTTCAAC
Organism: Drepana arcuata; assembly: GCA_016069955.1. Taxonomy (NCBI): domain Eukaryota; kingdom Metazoa; phylum Arthropoda; class Insecta; order Lepidoptera; family Drepanidae; genus Drepana; species Drepana arcuata. The sequence continues at coordinate 1,319 of JACCPG010003818.1, forward strand.
CTCTACCAGATGAACCGCCTCAACCTGATGGACCACCTGCTGCTCGCCTGCAAGGTACGTAGCGCACACACGCACCGTTGCGGGCTTCCTCTCGATGTTTTCTAATCGTCGCACCGCAGTTTATAAAAACTCATCGGTACGTGTAATCGAAATTCGAACTTGCAACCTTTGTGTTCCAGGAGACTGCTGAAACCACTCGATCACCGAGGATCTTAAAGTTAGAATACCTATAGTTTAATGTAATAAACGAATAGAATGCTTACCCAGGAGCGGTTCCTGGACTCGGAGTGCGGCCCCCTGGACGCGGTGGCCAGCGCCAGCCTGGTGGAGCTGGTCCGCGGGCTCATGGGCGCGCCGCCCGCGCTGCCGCACCTGGCCGCGCTCTGCGACTTCCTGCTGCTCATGCACCAGGTGCCGCTGACACTGACACTCACCATATGTTCTGTTCACAAACCACAAAGTTAATGCATTGTTTTCGCTATCGGATGTCGTGCAACAACGTGGCATGTTTGCGATCAAACTGCGCATTAAAACGACATTCGTTTAACGCACGTTCCAGGCGAGCGACACGTTCGTGACCCACTCGCGGGCAAACTTCTACTTCCTGCTGACAGCGGATACTCAGGACACGAGCGAGTTCGCAGCCAGCCTGACGCGACGCCGCAGTGGTCGGCGAGCCAAGAGGAAACCTAACAAAAGCCGCATTAGCGTCTCCAGCGCCTCCACGGACGAAGTGCTGCCGGCCGGCGCCGAAGACAGGGTGGACAGCAGCCTCGAGTCCAGCAAGCAGTTGAAAGGCATCATCAACGAGCAGCTGCGGGAGGGCAGGTGAGGCTCGGGGCGGGCGGGCCTGCGGGGCGGGCGGGCCTGCGGGGCGGGCGGGCCTTCAGGGCGGGCGGCGACACTCATGCGCTGTGTGCTTGCAGGAAGCGGCGCGTGTCCTCGGCGTCCGACAACTCCGACACCACTGGTGGTATGTTGGCTTAGACATAGATATTATTAATTTGACTTTCATTAATACGGTATACTACATATAATACACACTACAACACTAATACATCGCGCTATGTGTTAATTCAGCTAATATAATTATAGTGTTTATTGGCCAACCCTATTCCTCCGGTTAGATTACACCTGTAGAACACGCCCCGGCAGGGAATATTGTCTAATCTATTTTCAGGCCAACGAGAAAGTGAAAGAGCAAGCTCCCACACAGACGAGCAATCAAGCGAGCGAACGGGCGAACAGACGAGCGTGCACGTAAAGGGAGATGAGCCGCAGGAGCTGGCCGACTACGTGGTCGTGGAGGCGGATGACGCCGACCACACCACAGTCGAGATGTTCTCCTCGGGCTTATACCATCAGGTAGCGGTGCCTACTGCTATACACAGGGTGACACTTATTTACACAAACAATGAAATGAAAATAGAACAGCTGTCTACATACAATTTCATTGAGATTTGCCACGGTCGGGTTCGACCCAAACTGAGCATAGAATGAACAGTGAATATTTTTCAGTTTTTTTTATATTATAAAGGTGCCATACAGTCGTACGGCTAGTCTGATGGTTATCAGTACCTTTGGCTTATTGACGTAAGATCTCGCCTAGCAAAGTTGCGACTGACTGACAGTTTTTGATACGCCCCAAAGGAGACGAAATATGTATGTGCATGTGATGCGGTCCAGAAGCGGGTACGCGCGGGCGCCGCGGCCGACTGCGGCACGCGCGAGGCGCTGCTGGGCGTGCTGCGCCACGCGCTGGCCGTGCTGCCCGACGCCGCGCTGGCGCAGGTACTGCCCGCTGCCGCCCGCTGCCTGCTGCCTGCTGCCTGCTGCAGGCTACACTGCCGCCTCCGCAGGCGCTGGGCGGCGTCGTGCAGGCCGAGACGCTGGTGGTGCTGGCCAACCAGCAGGCCAGCGGGGCGCGCGCCGCCGTGGTGCTGGTGCTGGCCGCGCTGCAGCGCCGCGCGCCCGCCGACCTCGCGCGCCACCTCTACACGCACCTGGCCAACCAGGTAGCCTCGTGCACGAGGACGGCGGGCGAGAGCGCGCAGCTCGATATATCCAACTACGAGTGGTATTATTCGCCGACAGATATCTCTGTACGAGGGTTCGTGGGATTTAGCGACGGCGTGCGCGTCGCTGCTGACCAAGTGCGACGTCCCCCTGGAGGACCAGCTCGACGTGAGTGCGACGAGGCCCCGCTCGGTGCGGAGGCGAGGCCTAGGCTCAGGGTGCGTGTGTGTGCGCAGGAGGACATCTGGGCCGAGGCCCGCGAGGACTGGGCCCCGCGCGCGGCGCCGCTGCTGGCGCTGCTGCCGCGCTGCCTGGCGCACGGCCCGCTGGCGCACTACATCACGCTGCTGCTGCGCCGGCTCGTGAGGAAGGTACGGGTACCTACTGCTCTGGTCGACACCGCGTAATACACTTGGTTAAAAGTACTCATTTAGTAAGGACTTTTTTTTGGTTAACTAGCTGCCCGCTTACTTTCGCTTGGATAAAAAATTATCATTAATAGAGGAATTCCTCATATTCTGTTATATACTGGTTCTGAAGGTTGCTTTGTTATAATATTGACATATCTAGATAACAGGCAACAACTAGTTTTAATCGAAAAAAAATTATAAATCGAAAGATAATTTATAAATACTCATCCGATTACAAATGTAATAAGTACGGCGTTCCATAAGGAAGTGTATTAGTACCTATCTTGTTCTTGTTTAACATTAATGATATTGTTCACATTACGGGTCACCAATGCATACTATTTGCTGATGATATTTCTCTAGTTGTTACATCAGATAATAAATATATACAGTTGTTGATCATGAGACAGAAATAAACAATACAATTGATAAATTGATAAATTTTGGAAAAAGAAGGGGCTGCGCCTAAACGCTGGCAAGACTAAGGTTCTGGTATTCGAAAGAGATGAACAAGTGACCGAGTGTGCTATATCGGTAAATGGGCAAATTCTAGAGCAAGTGAATGAATTTGTATATCTTGGAAGCATGTTCACACGAGATGGAAAGTATGAAAAGATATTGAAAGAAGGATAACTGCCGGAAATAAGGTGAATGGAGCCATGTCGGCGTTGATGGGCAGTAAAAGTCTGAACAAGAATGCTCGAGTTGCTGTCCACAACGCGATATTGGTACCTACCTTATTGTATGGCAGCGAATCCTGGGTATGTCAGAGGAAGTATGAAAATAGCTTGAATGCAGTCGAGATGCGATCTCTTCGAAAAATGTGCGGCGTCACGATATTAGATCGAATCCGCAATGAAGAGATTCGCAAATCAGCTGGCGTGAATGAGGGCGTGATTGTAAAGATGAAGAAAGGCATGTTACGTTGGTTTGGACACATAGAAAGGATGAGTGAAGAAAGATTGACGAAACAGATATACAAAGCAAAAGTATGTGCAAGAAGAGGCAGAGGAAGGCCACGTTCCAACTACCTGGATCAAATAGATCGGACTCTCAAGGACGGGAACGTTAAGAGTACTCGAAACCGACGAGCATGTATGAAGAGACTGATGAATGTGAACGAAGTGAAAGAGGAGAACTGGCGCTCTATACCCTCTGCCTACCCCGTTAGGGAATTGGCGTGATGATATGTATGTATGTATGTATGATACATTTTGACAAGATATCAAATTCTATCAACCGATTAGATGTTTACTTGTTAAAAAATGTGACCAACTTAGAAACAGTTATCATGCATATGTCGAATCATTGCTACGCTATGGTCTTGTGATGTGGGGCATATAGGCAATAGCACTGATGTTAGTAGAGCCTTTATTGCACAGAACAAAAGCATTTTATGGACTCTCGCCTTTAGACTCATGCAGAAAGTATTTAAAATTTAGCTTACTGCCTCTACCTTGTCTCTATATATACGAAGTTTGCATAATTGTATGGAAGCACAAAACATAGTACCTGGATGACCGAGCTTAGCTCGGTATTTTTCAGATTTATATTTTTTCGTACGAATGACATACTTATGACAACCAAACACTCATTGGCTTAAAGTTTGTTGCTTAGCAACGCTTTATCAGTGGGGAAATTCATATACTAATGAAATTATTGGAGATTTTCAATGCCTAAAAACACGGATAAAACGACTTTTTTTTTAAAATGAAACTAGCTAGATCGATTTATCGCCCCCGAAATCTCCCCCTTACCAAATTTCATGAAAATCGTTGGAGCCGTTTCCCAGATCCAGATTATATATATAGATATATACAAGAATTGCTCGTTTAAAGGTATAGGGATTTAAAATGGCAATTGATGTCTGCTCTCGTCAATTGACGTATGAAAACGTGCATGCGAGAACTGTAGAAGATTTGTGATTTTGAAAGGGATGAGTTGAAATCGAGGAGTCGGTGAGTCATATGTGATGTGTGATGTGCGGTGGTGTGTCAGGTGTCGCTGAAGGCGGCGCAGGAGCTGGGCGTGGCCGAGGTGGCGGCGCGCGCGCTGGCCGCGCTGGGCGGGCGGCCGCCGCACGAGCCCCGCCACCTGCTGCTGCAGGACCTGCACGAGCTGCTGGCCGCGCTGGCGCTCAAGGCGCTCGCACTGCCGCACGCCATGCAGGTCGCTCCTGGCGCTGACAATCTCCACGACATTATATCCTAAGTGACGATGTCTCTGCTATGTTTTAACATAACTGTATTGTCCATTAGTCGGTGTTGGAAATCCACCACTTACTGACGTACGTGGAGTGGAGCGCGGCGGGTGGTGCGGGGGCCACGGAGGGGGGCGCGGGGGGTCAGGCGGGGGGCGCGGGGGCTCATGCGGGGGGCGCGGGTGACGCGGCGCACGACGCGCAGCTGGCGCTGTTCGCGGCGCAGCTAGACTACCTGGAGCGCAAGCTGCACGCGGCCTGCGCGCACCACACCAAGCCCACCAACTACTTCACCACAGGTCGGCATGCCGCCGCGGATGAGGATACACTTACTGATATGATAAATATTAACAGTTCATTAGTCGTGATGTCTATACTTATACCATAAAGAGGAAGGATTTGTATGTAAGTATGTTAGTAAAGAATTGGCACAAATAGTATTGGACCGATTTTAAAAAAAAAATCACCATTTGAATGCTACATTATCACTGAAAAATTTTTCACCATTTGAATGCTACATTATCACTGAAAAAATGTTCACCATTTGAATGCTACATTATCACTGAAAAATACATTTTATGCAAAAATTATTAAAAAATAAGTATCCACCCGTGCGAAGCCGGGACTAAGCCGCTCGTTAATAGGGACACGAAAAAAGTATCGATACCGATACTTTTGTACTCGATACTTTGTTTTCGATACTTTTACTCAAGGAGTACTTTCTGACAGGTATCGTATCGAATAAATTGTAGAAAATACCTGTTTCAAACTTGACCTTAGATCAGTTCTTATCCGCTTTCATTCACTTTACTTATAAAAAAAAATCGCAATTTCTTTAAGTTTTCTCTTTCATTATTGCGGTTGATTTTTGTTATTTAATAAAAGTACTCACTATTATTCTGTTATGTAAATGTGATATTTGAGTCTTTAGAAATATTCCCTCAACTAAGAGAGCACTTTGTCAGTATTTTGTTAAGATTACCAACAACGAAGTGTAATGCAAGACATGTTGCAAAACCCTAATGCGTCAAGTAATTTTTTATTCTATATTTTTTTGTAAAAATAACCCAAATAATTCAATTTTATGAATTATTAAGTATTCCTACAAAGAAAGGCTGCGCTCTAAAACATGAACAAATTTGATAAGCAGATAGACACTTTTTTTAACACATATTATTATGTTCAATTACAGTTGTGTTTTTTATTTTTCTTTAGAAGTATTTACTTATATACCACTTGTTTTTTTTGTATATGTTCTATTGAAGCTAAACTGACGTTACTTACTGACTGACATTGACGTCCTGACGTATATCGGGAATTTTCCTAAGAAAAGTACTATTATCGAGTACTTCCCTAAGGAAACTACTATACCGAGTACTATCCTAAGGAAAGTACTCGATACTTCAAAGTATCGATACTTTTGTTTCTGTCGTTTGTGTCTTTTCTGTTGTTTGTTGTTTTGTCGATACTTTTATGAGTACGATACTTTTTTTTCGATACTACTCATGAGTACATTATCGATACTTTCTATTCGATACCGTGTCCCTACTCGTTAAGTATAAAAGAGTATTGGAATAATTAGTTTTTGAAGTTTCCATTAAAAGAACGTGGTACGTGTTACTAAAGCATCGGGGAGGGGGGGGGGCGGCCGGGCCCATGTCAGTGGCGGCGTCGTTGCAGTGCTGTCGTCGGTGGCGGGCGGCGAGGGCGGCGCCGAGCTGGCGGCGCGGCACCAGGCCACGCTGCTGCGCGCGCTGCACTTCCTGCTCACGCACGCGCCGCGCCCCGCGCCCCGGCACCTGCACCTCTTCGACCGGCTGCTCGCCACGCTGCTGCTCGGTATGCACCCATACTGCCCGTACGTACCCGCTACCTCCTGTGCACTTTCAGTACCTCAAAATATCATTCGCTACCTAGCGGCCGAGGGCGGGAGCGGTACGGTTCGCTCGCGGTGGTGGGCGGGCGGCGGCGAGTGGGCGGGCGCGCTGCAGGAGCTGATGTGGTGGGCGGCGCGCTCCCCCCTCCTGCAGCCGCGGCTGCTGCGCGCGCTGTACGCCGCGCCCGCGTCCGCGCTGCACGCGCTGGCGCCGCCCGACCCGCCGGCCATGCGCAAGGTGAGCGGGCGGGGGCAGCTCCGGCCCGGAGCGTCACGCGCTCGTCTACGACTCGTGAAGAAGTTCGCTCGCAGCTCGCAGTGTACCTGCTGATGATCCTGAAGCAGCTGCACGGCGAAGCGGAGACGGGCCCGCCGCCCATCGAGCTGGCCATCACGGACTGGGCGCGCAGCTGGGCGCTGGCCACGCAGGCCGGGCTGCCGGCGCGCCTCGGCGGCGACGGCCTGGCGCTCGAGGCCGCCGCGCTGCAGCGGGCCGACGACCAGCGCTGGGCGCTCCTGGCGCAGCGCACGCGCGCCGCCGCCGCCAAGTGAGCCCCCCTCCCCCCTCCCTCGGCCGCTGCCGGCGGAGGGTACACTTGCAGTGTCGCAGGGTGGTGTTCGGCAAGGAGGCGGCGGCGCAGCGCGTGGGCGAGGCGGCCATGGGCATGACGCGGCAGGTGGTGGACGTGCAGAACGCCGAGCGCAAGACCTTCATGGAGCACCTGCGCCGCGAGCACTCGCGCCGCGCCGCCGCCGCCGCGCGCTGGCGCCGCCTGCGGGATGCGCACACGCACGAGCTGGGTACGCATTGGACCCTGCATTGATTGTTGCTCATTATACCCTACGCGCTACGAGAGACAATGCTAAAAATAATGTTTATTTACGCCTTTGCCCGGTTAAGTAGCAAAAGTTACCGGAACTCACACTACGAGACAATGCAAAAAAAAAAATTATTTACGACACATATTCTATCATATTATCATATATATCACATTAGAAACCTCTAAATTTATCAGTGTTTCTCTACAATATCATGCATGTATTATACATATGAAAGTATGAAAATAGCTTGAATGCAGTCGAGATGCGATCTCTTCGAAAAATGTGCGAAGTAACGATATTAGATCGAATCCGCAATGAAGAGATTCGCAAATCAACTGGCGTGAATGAGGGCGTGATTGTAAAGATGAAGAAATGCATGTTACGTTGGGTTGGACACATAGAAAGGATGAGTGAAGAAAGATTGACGAAACAGATATACAAAGCAAAAGTGTGTGCAAGAAGAGGCAGAGGAAGGCCACGTTCCAACTACCTGGATCAAATCGATCGGACTCTCAAGGACGAGAACGTTAAGAGTACTCGAAACCGACGAGCATGTATGAAGAGACTGATGAATGTGGACGAAGCGAAAGAGGTATGTAAGTCTAGAGAGAACTGGCGCTCTATACTCTCTGCCTACCCCGTGAGGGACTCGGCTTGATGATATGTATGTATGTATTATACATATATACCTTCCTCTTAAAACATTATATGTATTAAAAAACCGCTTCAAAATCCGTTGTGAGTTTTAAAGATATATATATATATATATATATATATATATATATATATATACATACATACATAGGGACGGACAGACATCGATCATTTGACGATTTTTCGTACTACTCCGTAGTACATTCATTTGATCTATCTCGTAAGGTTTACCCAGCGTTTGCGATTTAAGCGCACAAAAATATGTGCCTATGATCACATTACAAATCTTTGAATATTACGTTATTTATTAAATAAGAGGAAAAGTGGCGAATTTGGAATAGTCTTGGTTCCCGATGTTCATTAATATTGTTTGATATTTGAGCGTTCTTAGCTGACCTCTACACCGCGTAAGGAATACTCCTACCAAATTTCAAGTCAATTGGCCTTACACCTTGCGGGTAGAGTTTCACTAAATCCGTTCTTAGCTGACCTCTACAACGCGTAAGGAATACTTCTACCAAATTTCAAGTCAATCGGCCTTACAGTTCCTGAGATTTCGTGATATAGATAGATATACATATATATATAGTGATTGTGTAGCTATGTAATTTTTGTAGGAGTGTGGCACGACCCCCAAAGCTACCCCGCTTCGTGGCAACTGGACCCCACGGAGGGCCCGGGCCGCGTGCGCGTGCGCCTGCGCCGGGCTCACCTCAACATAAACCCCAGGTTCCTCAAGCCGGAACATAGATACAAGGCGGGTATGTACAACCCTCGCCCTTGTACAGCCCTCATACAGTTGCCTATGGTATGCACGCCCCCCCCCCCTCGCCCCCCCGCAGAGCGCGCGCGGCGCGGCTCCCCGCTGCGCAGCGTGGTGGGCGGCTGCGGCGCGCTGCAGGGCGGGCTGGTGGCGCGGCTGCAGCTCAACGAGACGGTGGCCTACATGGCGCGCGCCACGCACGTCACCGTGGCCTCCGACACCGCCGGCGAGCTGCTGCTCAGCGACAGGTACCCTCGTGCGCCCGGGCGCCGTGGGGGTCGCGAGCCGCGGCTGACGCGGCGGCCTGCTCCAGGTGCATCCACTTCGTGCCCGACGACAGCGAGGAGGAGGCGCGCGCGCAGAGCTGGCCGCTGGAGGCGCTGCAGCAGGTGGCCACGCGGCGCTGGTGCCTGCAGGAGCGCGCCGTGGAGCTGTTCCTGGCCTCGGGCCACGCGCACCTGCTGGCCTTCGCCGACGCCGGCGAGCGGGCCGCCTTCCTCAAGGCGCTCGCCGCCACGCACCTGCCCGCCAAGTAGGCTCGCCGCCCGCCCCGAGCTCGCCCGCCCGAAGGTTGCGCCCGCCGAACGATACGGTACTGGTCATTGTATTGTGTCAGAATCGAGCCCGACACGCTGGCGGATGCGATGGCCGCGTGGCGGAGCGGCGCCATCACCAACTGGGAGTACCTGATGCGCCTCAACAGCCTGGCCGGCCGCACCTACAACGACCTCATGCAGTACCCGGTGCTGCCCTTCGTGCTGGCCGATTACAGCTCGCGGATCCTCAACCTCTCCGACCCCGCCTCCTTCCGGGACCTCTCCAGGCCGATGGCCGTGCAGAATAAGAACCGGGAGCAACACTATATCAACATTTATAACGTGAGTTAAAGCACCTAGCCCCACTGGAATGCGGCCTCTGGATATATTCTTCAAAATGTACGTTAATAAGGCTCGGAGCGAGTATTGCGGCGTCGTATAATGAGCGCGGTGGCGGTGTGCAGGACCTGAAGGCGGCCCGGCGCGAGGGCTGCAGCGCGCTGGTCTCCCGCCAGCCGCACCACTACGCGTCGCTGTACTCCAACTCGGGCGGGGTGCTGCACTACTTGGTGCGCCTGCCGCCCTTCACCGAGCTGTTCCTCAACTACCAAGGTGCCGCCACGCAACCCCACCCCCACCGCACCCCCCGCTGACGCCGTACTAGCTCCGGCCGATCGTTGCAGACAATAACTTCGACATGCCCGACCGCACGTTCCACTCGCTGGCGACCACGTGGCGGCTCATCACCAACGACTCGCCCACCGATGTCAAGGAGCTCATACCGGAGCTGTTCTATCTTCCTGAGCTGTTCCACAACCATGAAGGTAGGCGCATTCACATGTTATTAAGTATCGCCCAGGGCTGGCGGTGGTGGACGGCGTTTGGTATAGAGATGTGTATGCGTGATGCGTGGCGCAGGGCTGGCGCTGGGTGCGCGGCAGTGCGGCGCGGCCGTGGACGGCGTGTGGTATAGAGATGTGTATGCGTGATGCGTGGCGCAGGGCTGGCGCTGGGTGCGCGGCAGTGCGGCGCGGCCGTGGACGGCGTGTGGTAGAGAGATGTGTATGCGGGATGCGTGGCGCAGGGCTGGCGCTGGGTGCGCGGGCAGTGCGGCGCGGCCGTGGGGCGTGGTATAGAGATGTGGTATGCGTGATGCATTGGCGCAGGGCTGGCGCTGGTGCGCAGCAGTGCGGCGCGGTACGTGGACGGCGTGTGGTATAGAGATGTGTATGCGTGATGCGTGGCGTTGGGGCTGGCGCTGGGTGCGCGGGAGTGCGGCGCGGCCGTGGACGGCGTGTGGTATAGAGATGTGTATGCGTGATGCGTGGCGCAGGGCTGGCGCTGGGTGCGCGGCAGTGCGGCGCGGCCGTGGACGGCGTGTGGTATAGAGATGTGTATGCGTGATGCGTGGCGCAGGGCTGGCGCTGGGTGCGCGGCAGTGCGGCGCGGCCGTGGACGGCGTGTGGTATAGAGATGTGTATGCGTGATGCGTGGCGCAGGGCTGGCGCTGGGTGCGCGGCAGTGCGGCGCGGCCGTGGACGACGTGGCGCTGGCCGCGTGGGCGGCCGACGCGCGCCTCTACACGCTGGCGCACCGCCAGGCGCTCGAGGCTCCGCGCGTCACCGACACGCTGCCGCACTGGATCGACCTGGTGTTCGGCTACAAGCAGACCGGCCAGGCCGCCGTCGACGCCATCAACGTCTTCCCGGCTTGCGTGAGTCGCCTCGTTGCCGTTATACTCGTTTACCATATTTTCTCCAAATTATACCTAACGATGTGGTCCTCGCAGACGTACTACGGGTTCGACCCGGCGGCCCTGGAGGACGAGGTGGACCGCACGGCGGCGGCGGCTATGGTGCGCACGTACGGCCAGGCGCCGCGCCAGCTGCTGCGCACGCCGCACCCGCACGTGGCGCACGAGCTGGTGCCCCGCGCCGCGCCGCAGGTACTGGCCCCTACACCTACTATATCATACCTACTACGTAACTACCCGACACCTAAAGCAGCTCTCGCGTTCCATTCTGGCTCTTTCGTTGGTCTGGGTGATTCCTGGTGTCTCCTCGATATACATTTGAATTTGTAACTTCAAAACTTATTAGTCACTTGGTAGTTTATTTTAAATATTCTATTCCAGGCATTTTCACCACATACAACCGTTTCAATTGATATAAAAATATGTGCAAAATAAAACATCTACATAATATGTATATATCTTTATTTGAATAAAATCCAAAAATAATGGTTTAACGTAAAGTAATGAGACGGGTGAAATGAGCATATGTATGCCGCGGGGAGGCGCGCTCAGAATAGACTCGTGATAGCCGAGGAGGGTGAGTGTTAAAGGAATGGCATTCCCGACGCACAAAAATATTCTATGCCGACGTGGTCCTCTCCTCGAAGAGTTTTGAAGAAACCTTTGTCTCCCCAATCTACATTCCAGGAGTTTGCGCAAAGCCAATATTTAACACCGTTCTCGACCCCCCAACCAATTATTTTCACAGCATGATACCCAACAAACTCCCCTTCTATATGCTTATAAACGCCGCTTTTGTACGTATAAAAATCTTTATAAATCTCATAACCACAAACGATGGGGCCCTCCTGCAACAGATTAGCCTTCATCATGTCTTCGTCCCACAGGTAATCGAGCGACCCTCTCAGTTTGTCGTTTTCGTACGATACGTTGTAATTGGTCTCGCAGGCGGCTTTGCACGGCGGTGTGTCCACCTCGTGGAGGCTACAGTTCCTCCTGTGGCCGGCCACGTGGTGCTCGCACGGCGATATCGGGTAAGGCTTGCAGCCCTGCCTGGAGCCGTAGCTGCCGCCGGAGACGATGCCTTCGCTGTTCCAATACTTCCACGCCTGCCCGATGAAGGCCCCGCGGCAACCATTCTCCGCCCCGCAGGTCAGCACATCTGAAGCGGACACATGGAATTGCCTGGTGCCGTTCGAGTGTATACACACTCTGTCGGTCATCGCCTCGACGGAAGCGAAAGCCCAACAGCTTCCGCAGTCGGCTTGATCTCTGATCTCGTTAATAGACGGGCAGTCGGGCCACTCGTCCCTCGCGTCGAAGGACTCGGGAAGCCTCGCTATGAGAGCTGCATCGGCGACGGTGTTTTGGACACCTTTCCTTTCAACTGCAATTAATCCCATGAGATTTTTGAGACTTTCGATCGTAGTGTCGGGGTGAAAGTTCCGGCCAGCGGTCCAGGTCGTTTGTCCCGCGTTGATGAGGTCGATGAACTCGTCGGAGAGCGGCCGCTGGGGGTCGCGGGCGGCGGCGCTGGCCCCGCACAGTACTGCGAGCCAACTGGCCAACTGTATCACACACATTGTCTACCAATCAGACCGACGACAATCTATAATTATGTTTGCAAAACAGTTTACCTTTATATACGAACCAACTAAGAGAATGATGTGATGTTTAATTAGGTAAGGCGTATTACACTGAACGATGTGGTTACGATTTCATGTTACGATTCATCCTTACCATAATTTCCAGCTTTGCCTCTCTCCCTTCTGCTGGGCAGACGCTCTTATCACTATTGATGATGTTCATTTGGCTGGTGACAGGTGTTTGTGTGCACGAGAGCACCTATATAGTGTTATATTTATTAATACGTGGGACGTCATCTATTTGCTATGCAATCTTTGCTGGGAAAAGGGTGATGTTCCGGACGACTGGAGGCGAGCAGTCATCGTGCCTTTCTATAAAGGAAAGGGATCACGATTGGACTGCTCAAACTACAGAGCCATCAGCTTGGTCAGCTTAGCTAGTAAAGTGTATACGAAGATCCTGACGATAAGAATGCAAGAGCGATCGGAAAGATTTCTCTGGGAATCCCAAGGTGGATTTAGACCAGGAAGAGGATGTATGGATCAAACCTTCTCGCTTCGCGGAATCGCGGAAAAGTTTTTGGATATTAACCAAAAGGTTTTCTGCGCTTTCGTCGACTTGGAGAAGGCATTTGATAGAGTCGTACGAAAGGAACTCTGGGACATGTTACCTGGATATGGAGTGAGCAGTTCCCTACTGCATGCCGTGAAATCACTCTATAGTGATAGAGAGGCGTGCGTTAGGGTTAACGGTGAGATGTCACCGTGGTTTTATGTGAAATCGGGGGTCAAACAAGGGTGTATCACGTCTGCCTGGCTGTTCATTATATATCTAGATAACTGTCTGAGAGCACTAAGAACGAACGGATGTGGAGTGAAAATGGGAAACTTAGTGGTCAACTGCCTACTATACGCCGATGACGCGGTTTAACTGGTGTCATCAGAAGGCGAACTCCAGTCACTAGTTACCATAATGAAAGAAGAATGTGAAAAGAAGGGGCTGCGCCTAAACGCTGGCAAGACTAAGGTTCTGGTATTCGAAAGAGATGAACAAGTGACCGAGTGTGCTATATCGGTAAATGGGCAAATTCTAGAGCAAGTGAATGAATTTGTATATCTTGGAAACATGTTCACACGAGATGGAAAGTATGAAAAAGATATTGAAAGAAGGATAACTGCCGGAAATAAGGTGAATGGAACCATGTCGGCGTTGATGGGCAGTAAAAGTCTGAGCAAGAATGCTCGAGTTGCTGTCCACAACGCGATATTGGTACCTACCTTATTGTATGGCAGCGAATCCTGGGTATGTCAGAGGAAGTATGAAAATAGCTTGAATGCAGTCGAGATGCGATCTCTTCGAAAAATGTGCTGCGTCACGATATTAGATCGAATCCGCAATGAAGAATTCGCAAATCAACTGGCGTGAATGAGGGCGTGATTGTAAAGATGAAGAAAGGCATGTTACGTTGGTTTGGACACATAGAAAGGATGAGTGAAGAAAGATTGACGAAACAGATATACAAAGCAAAAGTGTGTGCAAGAAGAGGCAGAGGTAGGCCACGTTCCAACTACGTGGATCAAATAGATCGGACTCTCAAGGACGGGAACGTTAAGAGTACTCGAAACCGACAAGCATGTATGATGAATGTGGACGAAGCGAAAGAGGTATGTAAGTCTAGAGAGAACTGGCGCTCTATACTCTCTGCCTACCCCGTTAGGGACTTGGCGTGATGATATGTATGTATGTATGTATATCTATTAAACTCTTTGGACCCTACAATGTTTTTTTGACGTGTATTGTTTTGTTCGAGTTAGTTGGCGCCACACACAAAGGGATCCATGAATGAGTCAGTTTAAGGAATTTAAATGTCGTACATTTTTATATGCGTGCCTGAAGGCACCATCCTTTGGCTAAATACTGAAATTTATAAAATATCTTCGATTGTAAACACACGATATCATTATCATATCAATTTTATTTTAATTAAATTTTGTTTAGGATCTAGTATGCCGGATATCATTAATTCGTTATTTCATTCCAATTATTTATATCTAAGTAATAGGCGTGACGACAGTATTCAATAATCACAGGTTTAATTATATTTTAGTCGAAAATACCTACGTATTAAAAGGAATCAAAAATATGTCATTTTAATTTTGAATTTGAGATTATACGATTTTCTATAATATAAAAGTATAAAATACTATAATCGTAAATTTTTACTGAAATACCAATCAAGTCACGTCTGAAGTTAACTACTTCACTTTATCGCATAGGATGTCGTTTGATTAAAATCAAAATCCAAAGCTTTTATTCAACGTAAGGGACACTGATTTAACGTCACACACTAAATAAAAAACTAAAGTTACCACCGTTTCCAAGATGGAAAAATTTCCAAGATTGCCAATCACTGTGCCAAATTTAATTTAATTACGTTCAGCCGTTCTGGCGTGATTGAGTAACAAACATAAAATAATATATCCTCACACCTTACCACAAGGGTCCCCAAAGGGGTAGGCAGAGGTGTATAGGTAATACCCACACACCCACTTTCCGCCAGAGGTATATTAGGTGCCAACGTAACTGATGGCGAGTCCATCGCCGTTTCTCCAGCACGACTATACATACGCCTTTGAATTTCTTCTCAGACGTATGCAGGTTTCCTCTCGATGTTTTCCTTCACCTTAAAACTCGTGGTGTGACTAATCACTGCTCTTAAGTTCAGAAAAACTCATTGGTCCAGTAGGGATTCGAACTTACGACCTTTGCGTCGCAGGCAACTTCGGGGACCCTTGTGGGAAGGCGTGACGATATATATAATATATTGGCCGTGGAGGAGGCGAAAGATGTAAGTCAGTACCCTAGCGTGAGGGACTCGGATACGTATACATGTGTATATTTATACTAGCTGCCCGCCCCGGTTTCGTACGGGTGCAAAATTGATACTAATAATGATGTAAAAGATAGAAATGGTTATGGTGGTATATCCTTTCGAAATAATTAAATACAATCGCGGACTTTTATATCGATCATTTGAACATATATCTCGTAAGGTTTACCCAGCGTTTGCGATTTAAGCGCACAAAAATATGTGCCTAAGATCACATTACAAATCTTTAAATATTTAGTTAATGAGAAAATGAGGCGAATTTGGAATAGTCTTGGTTTCCGATTTTCATTAATATTGTTTGATATTTGAGCGTTTTTAGCTGACCTCTACACCGCGTAAGGAATACTCCTACCAAATTTTAAGTCAATCGGCCTTACAGTTCCTGAGATTTCGTGATGTGTCAGTTCACAAATGGGATCTCCTATATATATATACTAGCTGCCCGCCCCGGCTTCGCACGGGTGCAATATTGATACTAATACTATGTAAAAGGTAAAAATGGTTATGGTGGTTTATCCTTTACAGATAATTAAATATTATCGCGGACATTTTTATCG
>JACCPG010003819.1:0-35431 GCA_016069955.1 Drepana arcuata
TATACGAGTCGACCGTTCTTTATTCTAAACGATTATTGTTTTGAAATAATAAAATAAAATAATAAGATTTGAATGATAGTGTTGGTGGAAATGTTTATTCAGTTTAAGAGTCGTCAGTGGCTAAAAACAATTGAGTCGTGGCGGTCAAGTGGTTCGAGTTTGCAACGCAAAGAGTACAAGTTTGAATCCTGATTTATATACTTAGCTACATTGATCAATTGCAACACGAGATCTTCGGTGAAGGAGAACATCGAAAGAAGACTTGCATACTTTTCAGAATAAATGTCTAATCATACTTGAGAAACGTCGACGGATGGCCATCTGTGACGTTGGCACCTAAAATATATCTACACCTATAATATGACTATGCATTCATATACCTTTGAAGTTAGTTATTCATGTTTGTCTTTACTGCAAAGCTCGTGGTGTAACTTATCACTGTACTTAACTTCAGAAAAACTCACAGTCGGGATTCTAACTTGCACTCTTTATGCTACAGGCAACTGCTCAACCATTTGGCCACCACGGCTCTTATCCATAGTAAATAATTTCGAAGATAATAAAACAATCTTTTTCTTTAAAATCACTCATACAACGTTCACTCAACTCACTATAGTATGACGTGCGTGGAACTTTGTAAATATGAAAATGAACATAGTATATGTTTAAAATACATCGAAACCTTCAGTCAATAATTCACCAAAACATTTCCAAACGCAACAAAATCCCGCAACGAGCTACTGGTATGGGCGGCGCGTGCGCACCGGCCGATCGCGGGTTCTATTCCCGGCCACCACCTGTCACGGTGAGGAAACGCGCGATTAACAATACATTTGTTAGCCCAAATAACACACCGGGAATTATAATGGACAGGAGAATATTTCTGGAAATCACTGTTTGTTCGTGCATGGGATTTTAGGTCTTACAGGATGTTATTTTGTTTGAAAATCATGCCATTATCGGATGCTCAAGTGTAATGCAATTGTCTTGCTCCGGATGCAACACTACGACACTACAGAATTGCTTCTTTAGAAGTGAAAACTGTATAATCAAAACTGCGTTTACGGAAAATGTACTAAAAGAATTCTTTATTACATTATGTTCGGTATCAAAACCGGCGGCATGTATGAAAATACTAATTAAAGTAGAAGCGAAGGTCTGAAGGCCTGGAGAGTATAGTCGTTCCGTTCTCTCTCTATCTCTCTCTTTACCATCACCCTGAGGCAATCAGCGTGACACTTACTAGACATACTAATATGATATGTTTTTAAATTATAGGCGGATTGTGTCATAATTACCACCAACCCACTCATATCCTCTCGCCTTCCCACAAGGGTCCCCGAAAGGGTAGGCAGAGGTGTATAGGTAGTACCCACACACACACTTTCCGCCAGAGATATATTTTAGGTGCCAACGTGAGAGATGGCGAGTCCATCGCCGTTACTCAAGCACGACTATACGCTTTGAATTGCTTCTCTGACGTATGCAGATTTCCTCTCGATGGTTTCCTGCACCGTTAAGCTCATGGTGTGACTAATCACTGTACGTATGTTCAGAGAAACTCATTGGTACAGGATTCGAACTCTCGAACGCAGGTAACTAATCGAACCACTCGGCCACCACGGCTTCCTATTTTCATAATTACCAGATTCCTCGTATTAAAAGTCGTTACCTATCATCACCAAGGCCCGGTGATCAACCAGAAGGTGATTACTGTGAAATAGTTTAGAGCACGTGTGCTTGCATATTGATCGGGAATTATAAGCAAATAGCTGGCGAGCAGCCAGCCCGTGAGGTGACCACCGGAGTGAGGTGGGACTGTGTTTCACATTACATACATAATTTTGTTCGTGAAGTAATAATAATAACTATCGCTATAGTTTTTCGTGTCTGGCATTTTCCTTGGCTGACGTGTTTCAGGTCTGGCATTTTTAATTCGGATTTTAATTTAGCAAAAGAAAAATTAATTAATAATTTTAAAATTTTAATTTTAGTTTTATGGTCTTTGAACTAAAAACTACAAAAATGTTCTGCAGAATAACTAACGCTTATTAATACCAGAGCTTAAGACACACTAAGCACAGTTTTTGAACTTACACGTATCTTAGAAAAAAAATACAGAAACATTCCAATATCTTTGGTTAAACTCAATCTGTCACGTTGGCACCTAAATATATCTTTAGCAAAAAAGAGTTTGTTACACTTCTACCTACCCTTTTAGGTGCTATTGTGGGCAGGCATGAAGATAATAATCCGTCATAACTAATAATTACAGTGCTCCTACTTCATGAAATGTATTCAGTTTCGTGTCCAGTGTCCAGCGCAGAACTCGATGCCATGGTCACAGTACTGCAGCCAAGCAATTTTACCGTGTACCATAATTCTCAGGTAATGTGGTTTACTGCAGCACATTATCATCATCCGGCGTTCGATTCGCCTTGTATACACCATTTCATGTTGAAACAACCTTTGTATTATTGGATATTATTATTAGACATTCATCTGCGTGTTAGTGGCGGAAACCGCTATGAGAAAGACAAGGATTTATTTAGTACTAGGCTTCACCCACGTAACGTACTTGGGTACTATTGCTGTAACGAAAAAATATATTGTATATGCCTAATGATTTGAAAAGAGTAACCTGGTCACTCATTAGCTGTACCATGGAGTTTCTTGCCGGTTCTTCTCCATTGAAGCGACCAACCCGAACCGTGCTTCTTTTTCGACGTTTTATAAGTGCCCACTTGGGCCTGTATGAAATTAAATGATTTTGATTTGATTCGATTTGATTAATATTAATTTCATTGGTAAATGTTAACTGTGGAACTTTTCTGTAATAACACATATCCTGTGTGTAAATCTAGCTTATTAATCTATATTTGTGTTAAGTTTCATCCGATTCCGTGCAGTGCCTTTTGCTTGAAAGAGGATATACTCACATATACTCCCAAACTTTCGCATTTATACTTTTAAGTAGGACTGGAAGAAAACGTCACAAATGAGTATTCCGTTTGACGTAAATATATATATATATATAAATTATAATATAATAAAATATAAAAGTATAAGCGAATAAATAGGAATGATTAATTTAGCCGAGCTAAGGAAACTGATGCTACGTACAATATTTTAATAATGCTAAACAGCAGACTGTCCTTATTTCTGACGTAGTGTAAGTTCGAATGTAGACACGTTGGAAACTTCCCACGGCTTCTAGCTAACAGATGGGCAAAAGGTCACTAGGTAATTCTAGGTAGGTCACTAGTGCTTGATAATATTATGTTTAGAGATACTTGTATTGCATCGTTAATTTTTTTTCTGTTAATGGTACTACTTATTGTTTAGCCCAAAAATTTCAGCCTTGCATATGTACCGAAGATGGTGTTCAATCTCAATCCGAAGCGGAAAAGTCTACTGACTTTTGTTATAATGAAACATAATGTAAAAGTCAAGTCTTAAATAAAAAAATTAAGCTTTCATAATTGATATTTCATATCATCTCACGTGAAGATGTTTTCCCTTGAAGCAACAGTGATGGAAAACCGTAGGGAACCTGCTTACGTTTTTCAAAAACGTTAGAAGAAGTTCAACGACCTATTGTATTCGGACTTAAAAGACGCCGCATTGGCACCTAATAATAATATTATCTCCAAGGAAGACCCTTGTGGGAAGCGTGCTAACAATTTCATATAAATATATAGCTAGTAATTTTGTGATTCGTCCGCCATTGGACACGTTTACCCGTGACATGTACACACGGGCCTTATTGGAAAATACTCCTGATGTTATTTCCTCTGCTTTGCTTATTGGAAAATATCGGACATGGGAGGGAAATCAGATTCTTAGTTTTATTTTGTTTCATACCTTTGTGAGAAAATTATATATTTGCAGAAGCAGTATGCTAATCTTTAAGCATTCCTACAGGGGTGCCCGAGCAATGGGCGAAGGTATAATAACACCCTCTTTGGTGACTAATTTAGGTGCCAACGACTGGTTAAGACTGCCGCCGCCTCAGGTGACACTTTACGTATGTATGGTACGTTTTTCTTGATCATTTTTATTTATTTGTTTTCAGTAAGACTAAACATTATTTAATTTGTTCTAAAAAATCACGTTATCTCAAGCATTAAAGGTAGTTTACATTTAAGCCTGATGTAGTTATAAAATACTGTAGCTTTTTGGTAGTGCCACCTACTAAATTCAGAAAGACTAATTTCAATTGGATTATTTTTTTGAAATTAGATCACCAAAGACCGCTTTTATTTGATTGGATTTTTGTAACCACAAAGACATTAGCGACTGTTTTCATTGTCATTAATGTATTTTTTTGCATTTAGAACAGGAAGGCATTACATATTTTCAATATATTCAATGCAATCATAATTTCGGTATGTATGTAATATAAGCTTATTTGTAGGTACCCAATTAACAAACTCTCGTGTTTCTCACGTGGCACAAGCACATGAAATATTAAATGCTATTTTATTTTCGTACATTTTCAGCTGCCAAGTTATGATGCAAAAGGTCGTAACTGCCACGGATGGACATTACACGGTGTTTTAGCGTCGCAGTGTGGCGGAAATCCGGTGTGTAACGACGTGTAATGATGTGTGGACGGCTCACCTGGTCACTCATTAGCTAGGGCGGTGGGCGGCTCGATGACTATGTGACGATAGTTTCAGTTAGTGGCTCTAGTCCCTTTCATTCATTTAAATAAGGTGACCCTACGTGGATTTCCATAGCCCCTACCCATAGGTATACTAGTTGCGATACCATAAACAATGAAAAAAAATTGTGCATTTCGTGGCAAACAAGTTTTTTTTTTAATATAGGCACAAATCAAAGATTTGAGTTGCAATAGAATTAAAAGGTCTTTGTTTGTTGGTTTAATATTAAAACCCTGAACACACAAACGACAGTGGTATAACTAACTAGGTACTTAAAAAGTCTTGTTCCCTATCGGCAAACAACTGAAACATTAGACGTTTTAAAGAATAACTAATAGATAGGTTGGCTCGTCGCGGCACATCCCTACGTCTGTCGCGAGGCGCCAAGATCGCCAAAACGAGCACTCAATGAAAGGTATCTGACAAGAAATACCTTGGCGTAAAATGCACCTCACGTTTTTAGACTTGGCAGCGATTAGTGAAAAAAAGATAGTGGAAAAAACTAACTGCGCACGGTTGTTATACATGCGCGTTATACCTATTGGTTAGCGCTAGTGTCGCTGGTTGGTCAATTATAGGTAGATTAAAAAAACCGTTCGAATCCCGACTGCACCAATGAGTTTTTCTTGATTTAAGTACAGTGATTAGTCCCACCACGAGCCTTACGGTGAAGGGAAACATCGATCGGAAACCTGCATGCGTCTGAGAAGCAATTCAAAGGCGTTTGTATAGTCGTGCTTGAGTAACGGCGATGCACTCGCCATCTGTCACTTTGGCACCTAAAATATATCTCTGGCGGAAAGTGGGTGTGTGGGTACTACCTATATATATAGGTAGTAGTAGTAGTAATATATATATATACATTTATATATGTATATACCTACTACAAAATATGCAGCCTGGATTTCAGGCCACTAGACGGACGTCATTATGATACATATAACGATTACCCAGGTATTATGGTTCAGTACACAATTGGTCACCCATCCAACTACTGACCTAGTCAAGTTACCTTATCTAGCTTATCTTCACATATCGATCAGTATGTAAGTGGTTACTCCTACGCTGAATACTACAATAATTACCTTTTGACAATTCCACATAAATGCAGGCAGAGGCAGAGGAAGGCCACGTTCCAACTACTTGGATCAAATAGATCGGACTCTGAAGGACGGGAACGTTAAGAGTACTCGAAACCGACGAGCATGTATGAAGAGACTGATGAATGTGGACGAAGCGAAAGAGGTATGTAAGTCTAGAGAGAACTGGCGCTCTATACTCTCTGCCTACCCCGTTAGGGACTTGGCGTGATGATATGTATGTGTATGTATGTATGTATGTACATAAATGGAAAAGCAGTTGGGAAAGTGCCAAATTAATCAAAGCTTATACTAGGATAAATAGACAACGATATATTTACTTATATAGATATATACATAGGACAAGACTAATGCAAATACTCGTGTTTACACTCACAGAATCTGCCCTCAGCGGGACTCGAAAGCGCGACTTCAAGCTTCGCAGTCTGGTGCTCTTACCGCTAGACCAGACGGTCATCGTACTAATAAATAATATTGAGATGTTCCTCACGCCTTCCCACAAGGGTCCCCGAAGGGGTAGGCAGAGGTGTATAGGTAATACCCACACATATTCCTTTATGAAATCTTTTACCCCTCTATCTTCTGTGCTATGACTAGTCTTCCATCATCTTCATCTTAATCACATTGCAACGCTACTCCTTATTAAAACATTACACCATATCTCACCTACGATCTCTATAATTGCCTCTCGCCTCATAACCTGACTATCGGATTGCAATTTACCGCTTCCTGGGGAAATGGGGAAAAATATCATGCCCGGGGGACGAGGGAGGAGTTTTTTCAGTAGTAAGACGGTACGGTAAAAAATACTTGATAACGATACGAGGTGTTGGATTATCGTCCTGCCTTTCTACTAGGGCTCAAACCATCAACCTTAATTTTGCGATTACTGGAACCACTATACTACCAAGACATTTAGGAGCGAGATACGCTATTATAATAATCTTAGTTTATCAAAATCGGTTCCTCTTTATTGGTATATACTGTACCATTCTAAAGTACTAGTTTAGTACAAAATGGTTGGTAAAGTGTTGTGCAAATCAACACTACCTACTTTGTACCTACTGTTATAGATGTTTGGAATAACCAGCGCGTTGCCGACCTTACACTCTTAGGAGTTACAGTACTAGCAGTAATACGAAAAGCCGTCACTTTTGCCAGCATAACTACTCTTTTTTTGTATACCACAAGAGTGGCAAACGAGCACACGGCCCACCCGGTGGATGGACGAAACGGTTACCGCAGCCTTTTTACGCTTACTACTTGTCAATAAAGTTTTACTACAGGAATATATCAACAAATGGAGCAGTGTTTTATAACTGCGATCTGCAATTCAATCAGCGTTCAATATGTATTATTATTATTTTCTTTCTCACATTAGTTAAAAAACTCGAATTTTCGATCCTTGTGCTGCAGGCAACTACACGAACCACTGGGTACTTTTTTGGCCTTTTCCGGCGCGCAGAATCTATGAACCTTTTTGACCACCAATATGTCTGGTAACTTCTAAATATATACAGCTAACACGAATATATATATTTTAACCTCTACGATCATACTTACCTGTAAAATATACAAAACATAAAAATCATAGTTTGAGTGCCAAACTTTGTTGGCACCAATACCAAAGGTGTTTATACTACACGCCCTGAAATAGAGAGCGCCGTGCGTCAAATTATATTATTTGAGACTCTGTCACACTAATAAATGTAGCTATGTAGGTAAGTAAGCACTACAGTGAGTGGAATAAGGTTCCGCTATCATCGATATCTAAGAGATTTTATCTCTTTAAGAGCCGTGGTGGCCGAGTGGTTCGAGCAGTTGCCTGTGACGCAAAGGTCGCAAGTTCGAATCACGACTGTACCAATGAGTTTTTCTGAACTTAAGTACAGTGATTAGTCACACCACGAGCTTTACGGTGAAGGAAAACATCGAGAGGAAACCTGCATACGTCTGAGAAGATATTAAAAGGCGTATGTATAGTCGTGCTGGAGTAATGGCAATGGACTCGTCTTCTGTCACGTTGGCACCTAATATACCTCTGGCGGAAAGTGGGTGTGTGGGTATTACCTATACACCTCTGCCTATCCCTTCGGGGACCCTTGTGGGAAGGCGTGAGGATATAATATATCAATTATGCATAAGATTTCAAAGCGAATAAGACGCCATTAGCAATACTTTTTAATGATACCAAAATCTTTGCGGAAAGCAAAACTTCGAAAGGAAACGTTTCAGAAGAAAATTAAAAATGTTTGATTAAACGTGCTTGAGGAACGGCGACGGACTAGCCATCTGCTACATTGACACCTATATATTCAGCAAAAGTAGGTGTTGGATACCCAAGCCACGCTCTACTCCTTTGGGGACCTTCCTGGGATGGGGTGACACATGAAATATAATATATTTTGGATTGGAGTGATTCAAGAAAGAGAACGTGGACACACGGGTTGCCCTGATAAGGATTCCTTATCACACTACGAAACCCTAATAAAACTTTCAAGTCGTAATTCGTTTTTAATGGGACTTAAGAAATAGTTATAGTGGGACAATTTGTTTGGTAATTTTACGACGCTCAACATTGAGCTTGATTTGCGATATATTACGCCAACAAACAGGCAAGTGACAGTTTATGGGATGACATTAAAATTTCCAATTTAGTTTATCCTCACGCCTTCCCACAAGGGTCCCCGAAGGGGTAGGCAGAGGTGTATAGGTAATACCCACAAACCCACTTTCCGCCAGAGGTATATTAGGTGCCAACGTGACAGATGGCGAGTCAATCGCCGTTACTCCAGCACAACTATACATACGCCTTTTCTTCTCAGACGTATGCAGGTTTCCTCTCGATGTTTTCCTTCACCGTAAAGCTCGTGGTGTGACTAATCACTGTACTTAAGTTCAGAAAAAACTCATTGGTACAGTCGGTATTCGTACTTGCGACCTTTGCGTCGCAAGCAACTGCTCGAACCACTCGGCCACCACGGCTTTTAGTTTTATTTATATAAATAGCAATTTAGTTTTATTTATATAAATGGATTTTGTCAAAAGAACGAAAACCGCTCTTTAGTTTGACTAGAATTTATAAAAAAACTACTATAAGAAAAATTCATACCTGCGCATGATTTTGATAATGTTATTATGATCTAGGCTGTTGGCGACGTGGTTTCAAGGTTGTGTGCGCTTTGTGACATTGTTAAAACACCCTAACAACCACACCTTTTGAACCAAGTCTATGTCTACCATACACTCAACTCGTTTGCAAGCTTTACATAGGCCTTGGAGAATGTGATGAGATTATGAGATGGGTATTTGAAGTACACTTAAAACCGCAGTCTGAGGTTAAAAAAATATCCAAATTGTAATTGAAAACAAATATGTATGTCTTAAAAACATGCTACCGAAACCAACAAGCCTTAGACGAAGCCGTAAAACAAAGAAAAAAGCGCGCCGGAAAACAAAAGAGCGGGCGTCGACCTGTTCAATCTGTCACGGCGCTGTCAGCTGTCAACTGTCAGGTGTCAGTGTCACGCCGCGGTGGAGTGTAGCGACACCTCGGACCGCCCGCAAGCACCTGAGATGCGAGATTAAAAAGCTACCGAGGGGAACGGTTAGTTTGACAAAGAACACGCCTGCATTGTTTCCTGCTTCAAGGGAGATCAAAGCGAGCAAGATATATCGAAGTTTTCTTTGTCAATTAATTCTAATGAAAATCTAAATGTGAGCTTTATAACCTAAAGTGTAATTTTGAGCAGGTGAATTATGGAGCGATGGACTCGTCGTCTATCACATTGGTACCTAAATATATCTCAGGCGAAAATATTGTGGTATATAGTGTATAGTGCTACACCTCTGTCGTCTGTGGGCCCTAAGGGGAAGCTGTGAAGATATTGACGTTGACGTTCCAGACACCAAGACACCAACCTATCGACTGAACTGTCAATCACGAGTATTAATTATAGTTTAGTAAAAAAAACCCAAGCATTCACTCCCGTAAGTGGACGGGATTATAATTCCTGTGATTTTATAATGAATATTTGTAAGGAACAGTAGAAGAATTCAAAAAGTATCCTATTTAATTACTCAAAGTATTTTCAGGCATTTGTTAATAATATCCTAGTTGAGTAAAATTGATAGGCCTATAAAGTGCGTGGGCAAATTGTGACAGGTCATGCCTGTGACAAATAGCAGCAATTAGCGAGACTATCGGCCCGTCATAGTGCTATCAGCGCAGACGCAATTAGAGGACCGCACTCATTATTTCAACCCCTTATTGGGCGGTGTTCACATTGGGACCACTGCTGCGTGGTTTAGAAAAAAATAACCAGAAGAGGAAATGAATGAAATCGATTGAACGAATGGAATGAACGTCGGATCACCGTTATAAACAAGCGCCTACCGTAAAACTGTCTAAGATATTTTCATTCAACTAATAAACTTGCTCTGCCCGACTTCAGCCTCGTAAAAATCTTATGTGACATATAATATATATTGTATATGCTATTACTCTCCTGCTTTTCATAATTCCTTAATTTTGTATTTTTTTAACTCATTTTTATTTCATGACTTCTCATCTCTCACTCCTGTGTAAAACTTCTTATTTCAACGATTTTTGTATGGATACTGGTATATAGCGATCCAAAGCGAGTCTTAACCGCCGATAATAAGGTTTATACTGTTTTGAAGGTCCAGTAATAGTGAACCTTCTTTTCTTCGAAGTAGGCAAATAGGGGCCCGGTATCCTAATGAGCACTGTTAATAAGAGCATAACGTTAATTAACGCTATCGTGACAAGTTATTAAAGCGGCGAAGCGACCGCGAAGCCAGCCAGGTATTATGGAAACATGCACGCATTCATAAGTGGATGCGGTAAACTATTTAATTAGATAAAGAACATATCTAAGGCGAACCTTTTTTGCAAACACTAAACCTATTGTCATATTTTATACATTATTTTCCTTCTTTCTTTGCCTTCCTTCCTAACTTCCCTAATCCTGGTTCGAGAATTTTCCACAGTCTGTTACCTTATACCGTAGTATGTTGTTATGCATAAGCTGTTATTTTTATTCTAGTTCTAGTTTAAGGATATCGTTATAAACTATGAAGGACCCTGATCAAAAAATACATTCTGGTGTATTTGATGGCAGGTCCATTATTCCTAATCTTTGTATAAAACTCAAAGAACCACGTCACGTTAATAAAGGGATTTCGCTTGTTACGCTATTTTACTTCGAGACCATGGAAATTGTGATGATAACTTTCATCTGTTTTCATTAAAAATAAGGAAAATTTTATATCATTTGTAACTAGAAATGAGAACGTACTTTTTCTTCTTCTTTACACAGGGTCTTCTAAGACAAAGGTTGACACCCTATTTTGACGGTGTTAAATTTAGCTGCCAACGTAACAGACAACTCATCTTTTACTTCGACTTGCCAAATGCAGAATTTATCTTACTATGTGTTTATTCACAGTAAAGATCGTGTGTTACACTGAAGGTATTTAAGTTAAAAAACTTATTGAGACCACTTTGGGGCTTGATCCTGCAATCTTGAACTCGCAAGTGACTATTTATTTATATATATTTATACCACATTGATAAGAGAGAAGAGGGAGAAATGGACGAGACTAATAACTAAATGGCAGCCACGAGATAGCAAAAGAAATAGAGGCAGACAAACTAGAAGATGGGAAGACGACATCAGAAAAATAGCAGGAACAATATGGACTCGCATAGCGAAAGATAGAATAGAGTGGAAATCTTTAGAGGAGGCCTATGTCGAAAGACAAGCTGCAACGTAGAAACGACCGTTTACCGATACCTCATTTAAGTAAAGAAAAAAAAAAATATATATATATAAAGTAAAAGTAAACATATTTATAAGCAAAATCACTGTAAAATAAGTTCAGCAATAAAGGCTATTTTATTTATACCACATTGATGGAAATCAAGCATGCAGTCCGCCTGATGGTAAGCGGTTACCGCCGCCTATAGACGGTTGCAACACCAGGAGTAGGTATACTCTTCGCTACCAACCCTGACATATACCTAATAATAATATTAATGACAGTCACACGCCGTTTTCGATGCTATATTCAGTGTGGCAACATACAACAATAAAGTTGTGATTTCAGTGTTCTTTGTACGCGCGTGCCCGTTATAATATAGTCCATGTACCTCTAACAAGCGTGCTTCATTATAACACGTATGATTTACCGACGAGACAGCTATAAAGGCGAACGTTTTCCATTTAGTTATTAAACGAGATATCAAACGAAACAATAAACTATGAAGATAATTGGCACTTGTAATTTCAAGGTTGACAGCTAGCAGCTTGTCGCGCGCGGTCGAAATCACGGCCACAGATCATGAAGTTTACGTGCACAGAAAAGCAACTTTAATTATTGGAGGAAACATCGATTAACTAAAATTACACTCGAGCCGAACATTTACGGTGATATTGTTCGAGTATACCAGAGCGTAGCGTTTATATACGCACAATTACGCATTGATACGCATTTTGAAAGAGTGTCTGATGTACTGTGAGGGGATAGTGTGAATTTATTTTCTATGTAATTGATTTGTAAATAAATACATAAATAAATAGTCATAGTACGATTCTTACTGTAAGAACATCTTTTTGCAGCACAGAATATAAACGCGAAGTATCACAATCAGTGTCGACTGAGTAACTGAGTGAGTAACTATACCTACTAGCAGCAGGTTATAAGGGTCCTTCTGAGCCTAACAATTCCTTGTGGTTGGAAGTCCTCCTTTGAAAGTTACAAGAAGTTATATAAGGAAATATTATATGAGTAACTGATTAGGTTGTGTCCTACCTTCTTGGGACTAGCGTTGATTTATCCTCTGGTTATGAGTAGTTTATATCCTAGTAGTTTCTTTAATTTTTTATAGGTACTCAATTTCAGGTACGATAGCTTTAGAATAGGCAGTAATCTCGGTGTTCGGTCACCTAGCGCAGCATGGTAACGTGCCTCTTACTTGAGATTAGTAGTCTCTTACTAGCCTTGTAGCCTACTCTGACTCTTAATAGCCTCTTACTAGAAAAGTGTCCCATCTTATATGTTTATTCTTTGATCCAAGATCAAAGAGCGAGCGCACCGCTCGGCCGCGTCGCCTGCGCATCTCACTACGGCGATGTCGTTAATGTATTTAATGTGTCATTGTTGCCAGTACTAATGGCTCTACTGTTTACTTAGAAACGAGGGATACCGCATTCCTTACATTCTCTCGCGTGATGTTTTGTTAAACTTGTGTATATTTATATTATTTATCAAAAGTAATGCTTATTTATTTCAGATCGATCTGATTTGGCTCTTGTTAAATTGAGGCCGAACCACTGCGATGGTCACCTTCGAATGTTACGCATGCAAATGTTAAGACATGTTGGTTGTGTTCATTGAAAATTAAAGATGATATATAAATAAGGATTATACATACATACATACATATCATCACGCCAAGTCCCTAACGGGGTAGGCAGAGAGTATAGAGCGCCAGTTCTCTCTAGACTTACATACCTCTTTCGCTTCGTCCACATTCATCAGTCTCTTCATACATGCTCGTCGGTTTCGAGTACTCTTAACGTTCCCGTCCTTGAGAGTCCGATCTATTTGATCCAGGTAGTTGGAACGTGGCCTTCCTCTGCCTCTTCTTGCACACACTTTTGCTTTGTATATCTGTTTCGTCAATCTTTCTTCACTCATCCTTTCTATGTGTCCAAACCAACGTAACATGCCTTTCTTCATCTTTACAATCACGCCCTCATTCACGCCAGTTGATTTGCGAATCTCTTCATTGCGGATTCTATCTAATATCGTTACGCCGCACATTTTTCGAAGAGATCGCATCTCGACTGCATTCAAGCTATTTTCATACTTCCTCTGACATACCCAGGATTCGCTGCCATACAATAAGGTAGGTACCAATATCGCGTTGTGGACAGCAACTCGAGCATTCTTGCTCAGACTTTTACTGCCCATCAACGCCGACATGGCTCCATTCACCTTATTTCCGGCGGTTATCCTTCTTTCAATATCTTTTTCATACTTTCCATCTCGTGTGAACATGCTTCCAAGATATACAAATTCATTCACTTGCTCTAGAATTTGCCCATTTACCGATATAGCACACTCGGTCACTTGTTCATCTCTTTCGAATACCAGAACCTTAGTCTTGCCAGCGTTTAGGCGCAGCCCCTTCTTTTCACATTCTACTTTCATTATGGTAACTAGTGACTGCAGTTCGCCCTCTGATGACGCCAGTAAAACCGCGTCATCGGCGTATAATAGGCAGTTGACCACTAAGTTTCCCATTTTCACTCCACATCCGTTCGTTCTTAGTGCTCTCAGACGGTTATCTAGATATATAATGAACAGCCAGGCAGACATGATACACCCTTGTTTGACCCCCGACTTCACATCAAACCAGGGTGACATCTCACCATTAACCCTAACGCACGCCCCGCTATCACTATAGAGTGATTTCACGGCATGCAGTAGGGAACTGCTCACTCCATATCCAGGCAACACGTCCCAGAGTTCCTTTCGTACGACTCTATCAAATGCCTTCTCCAAGTCGACGAAAGCGCAGAAAACCTTTTGGTTAATATCCAAAAACTTTTCCGCGATTCCGCGAAGCGAGAAGGTTTGATCCATACATCCTCTTCCTGGTCTAAATCCACCTTGGGATTCCCAGAGAAACCTTTCGGATCGCTCTTGCATTCTCATCGTCAGGATCTTCGTGTACACTTTACTAGCTAAGCTGACCAAGCTGATGGCTCTGTAGTTTGAGCAGTCCAATCGTGATCCCTTTCCTTTATAGAAAGGCACGATGACTGCTCGCCTCCAGTCGTCCGGAACATCACCCTTTTCCCAGCAAAGATTGCATAGCAAATAGATGACGTCCCAGACCGCTGGTCCACCGTACTTGATCATCTCAGCCGTAATCCCATCTATTCCCGCAGCTTTTCCACATTTCAGACTTCTTATCGCACTTACAATCTCTCCCATACTTATTTTATCCGCTATAGGATCCTCGACAGATTCTGTTGGAGGCAGCTCTGTGAGTAGATCAGCGGCATCATCATCATACATATCTTTGTAAAATTCACTCCATCGCCTGAGGACGTCTGTTTTGTCAGTCAGTATGTTATTGTCCTTCGAGAAAATCACATTCATCCTACTACTAGCTGTAACACAATTTCTGGACTTCTTAACTTCCCTCCAAAAAAGTTTTGCATTGTCCTTGAAATTCTGTGACAGTTTTTCGTCTACAGTCATTTGGAACCTCTCACGCTTCTGAGCTATTATCTCTTTCGTACGATTTTTTTGCAGGCGGTATTTTTCTTTCATCTTTTCTTTCATACTCTCACTTGAGCTGGACATAGCCAAAATGTCTTGCCTTGCATCCTTCTTCTTTTTAACTTCTTCTTTCACTTCATCATCCCACCAACCATCGCCATTTTTGGTTGTCCGCCCTTTCGAAATGCCACAAACCTCTTTCGCGGCGCATAATATGCTGGACTTAAGGAACTGCCAACAAACATCGACACTCTCAAACACATCTTTCGGTGGACAGGCTAGCTGTTCAGATACCCTTTCTTGATATCTGTCTCTAATAGCCGCATCTTGAAGCCTCCAGCTTTTGATGCGGTCTGCGACTGCAGAACAGGGACCCCCAGCGCGGGATCGCCAGCCCGCGAACAGACCCCTTATCCTAGTTATAACTAGGAAGTGGTCCGTTCCCAGGTCAGCTCCCCTATACACCCTGGTGTCCATCACCTGTGTTCTGAGTCGCTGATCTATTAGAAACAGATCTATCATGCTTCGCTCATTTTTCCGTTCCCATGTATACTGATGAATCCTTTTGTGGTCGAACATGGTGTTCGCCACAAAAAGGTCTCTCTCCATGCATACATCTAATATCAGCTTGCCTGCCTCGTTCACTCTCTTATCACCATACTTGCCGAGTACTGCCTCGTAATCCTTACGGGCTGTCCCGACCCATCCATTCAGATCACCACAAATAATCAGCTTTTCATTCCCTTCTTTCGTCTCTAGAACATTACTCACACATTCCCAGAACTTATTCAGGTCGCAAGCGTCCGCTGAGGCCACCGGAGCATATACCGCGACTAAAACAGTCGGGTAAGGCCTATTTTAAAGCGAGCCCAAATAAGTCTGGGGCTCACCGCATCATAACTTATCATACATTCTGCCAAGCGGCTGGATAGTAGAATTCCCACTCCCTGGCAGGCGTGCTCGGTGTTTGCCACTCCTGACCACAGCACTAAACTCCCGCCCGGGGAGCTCGTCTACTCCACTACCCTTCCGCTTGGTTTCAGACAAGCACACAACATCTAACTCGCTCTCTGTCATAACATCGATCAATTCGTTCATCTTATCAGCCATACCTCCTCTTACATTCCATACACCCATCCTACACTCCACACTCCACTTCCCGCCGTGAGGCACTCCGCGTGATGGGTGGCGGTCCCCATCGCCGCACTGTGCAGAATTTTTCGCACCAGCGGGGACGGACTGGTGCGCGTCGCCTCGGGGGCACGCCCTAACAGCCGTCCGGCCAATGCGCATCGAGTGGAATTGCAGCCCTCTGGGCTGGCAGGCTTCGAAGTCGACTCGACTCAAACTCGTACACGACTGTAAAAATGAGCTTTTCTGAACTTAATTGATTAGTCACATTGTGAGATTTACAGTGAAGGAAAACCTCGAAAGGAAACCTGCATTGCATATCTACGTTTGCGAAGAAACTTAAAGGCGTATGTATAGTTTTGCTTGAGTAACGGCGATGCACTCGCCTTCTGACACGCTGGCATCTAAAATATTCTACACACTTTTGCCTACCAAAAAGGGAGGAAGGGAAGGGAGGGAAGGGAAGGGAGGGAATAATTTGAGAATAATATTCCATGTGTTTGAAACAATCGGCCACGACTAATATTACATTAATTCGAAATAAGTATTTGCGTATTTTAGATATCTAAACATTTATTTACTCACTAAAGGATTTTTATAAACCATTATCTTTATAAATATTTATGCACCCATAATGGGTCAACATGGGGGAATATAAAATGTTACTGCCTTTCGCCCATTACAGTAATTGCCCTATCCGTCGAAGTATCCGGTCACTTCAAACGACTATCGAATTTTAGTGCCACAAAGGTATTTTTGCTGCGGCCAAAACTGGTACTAATCCAGCAACCATAGAGAATCTATTGAGTTTGGCGACGCCAGCGCCACTGGCCAGCGTATTACAACTTAGTCGGTGTTCCTTTGATGTGGCGCTGGTGTTGTAAGCATGTTTATGTCGCCTTGTTGTATGCAGCCTTTCAATTTCTACCTGATTTTATTACGAATCCAATCTCACTCTATCCTACACTTTCCACTATTCGAAGTACCTAATAAGAGGTGTCCTTTACCGGAGATGTATTTAGTTGCCAACATAAAATAGGTATAAATCTTGGATATTTTCTCAAAGGTACATCTAAACAAGATTTTTCCATCCCTGCTAAGCTTGGTGTATTGGTTTGAACCCGCTACGAAATTTTTCAACGTATAAAAATTTTGACTGCTCTTAGATTGTCCTAATATCTGTGAAATAAGTTTTTAATACTCAAATACCCACAAGTAAAATAATATGAATATCGAAGATGTACAAATACTTTGCAAGAAAAAGAAAAAACAAGGAGGAATAGGTTTGCATACTTAAAATGAGTCAGATCAAAGAAATTTACCGACAGATCAATAAAAATGAACAACACGTAGGCCCAAAAGATTACGAAAGATAGGGGCTAATAGAAGGATCTGCATCTAAGTGCTCCGATCTTCGTGGATTAAGTCCATAATTTTGTCTGATATTACGCCGTCGTGGCCGAGTTGTTCGAGTAGTTGCCTGCGACACAAAGATCGCAATTCTAATCCCGAATGCTACAACAATGAGGTTTTTACAACAATGAGTTTTTCTGAACTTAAGTACAGTCATTAGTCACACTACGAGCTTTACGGTGAAGGAAAACATCGAGGGGAAACCTACATACGTTTGTGAAGCAATTCAAATGCGTATGTATAGTCGTGCTTGAGTAACGTCGATGGACTCGCCATCTGTCACGTTGGTAACTAAAATATATATGTGACATAAAGTGGGTGGTGTCTGATATTAAATAGTCAAAGTTAAAAAATCTAGAGGGACCTCAAGGCTTCGGCCATAATCCGAAAATTATCATGCGCACGATCTATGAAATGTGAAAACCGGAAATTGGGTCAGAGTCGCCCACTTATCCGACGGAAGTGGACGCCCAGGGGCTACATATTTCCGCTCCTGACGCGCGCACACCTCCCGGCCGATTGTCGTGTTACCGACCCGTCTGTTTTGGAGATTGTGTACACGCACAGTGGATGGCATTACAATAAGAAATGAGCATAACAAACTCCATATATCCATCCAGATATCCAACTACAGTATCAAATATAAACTTTACTGATAAAAACTGTAAACTGACCATTAGCTAAGCCGAGCTTATTCGGGTATTATTTATTTATTTATAGCTAAAAATACACATATTAAACATTCAAGTACACTTAATCATAAAAATAAAGTCCTAAAAGTCATAAAAGTAATATCTTCGACTAATAAATATATTTATTATTAATTATAATATTAATATTCGGGTCCCCGAAGGGGTAGGCAGAGGTGTATAGGTAGTACGTGGTATAAAAAATTAAAGAAATAAAAAAAACATATCTGTCTTTGAATTTCATCTGAAATATAAGCAGGTTTTTCGTTTTCCTCGCCGTAAAGCTCGTGGTTTGATTAATCGCTGTCAATGTCACCCGAACTTGCATCTTTTGCGCAAAGTATTCGGCAATGAGGTATAGCTAGATCATTAATAAATTACCAGCGAACTCGAATTCTCGTTAATATATACGTATATAATAAATAGGTAAATCAATTGAGCTGCAGAAGCATCGATAAATCACCTCAGATCATCCTACCGGTATTCTGGGTGGCCGTGTGCTATACGACCGGCTTTAAGTGCGAGTGCACGGCTTCGAATCACGGAAGAGGCCCAATATAAAACAATTTACGATGTTCTGTATACGGTACTTGGTTCGGTTAACGCCGTATTTTGTACATAATTGCCGGTTTTGATGGATTTGCTAGAAAGCAAATGATTACTTTATAGGTGTCTGGAATTTATAGGTGTCTGGAATTTTCCGGAATTTTATTTCGTTTACTATATATAGGTGCTCGTATCGTATAATACATTATCGCGCCGGGTCCCTAACGGGGTAGGCAGAGGAAACCCTGGTGAGGAGGCGTAAAGAAGATACGTAGGCACTACATAGAAGCAAAACAAATACGCGAACTGAGATAGCAGTGAGGTAAGTTACGCTATCATCAAATAGCAGACGACCCAATTCGCCGGCACCGAACGACAACAGGATAAATAAAAAGCTAATTTAAATACCATTAAAACTAGATGCCACCAAGATTTAGGAGCTGCGGAGGGCTCATTATTTTCCTCCGCGGTCCCTCTGAGGATGAGGGAATATTAAACAGGACACTTGATTTATCCTCCTTGTTGCCATTGACGCATAATGTTGAGGAAAACAAATGCTGTCTTGAAGGCCGTTGTTGGGGAGGCTTTGAAGCAGTTTTGTGTACACCCAATAAGAACATTTGAATTCAAAAGAACAACGGCTACACTAATATTTTAATGGGGAGAGATTTTCGTGAAGGAAAATATCGAGAGGAAATCTGCATACGTCAGAGAAGCAATTCAAAGCGTATAGTCGTGCTTGAGTAACGGCCATGGTCTCGCCATCTGTAACGTTAGTAAAATACACCTCTACCGAAACCTTCAGGGACCCTTGTGGGGAGGTGAGGATTTATGTATTTGCAAAATCGTTTCTGTATGGGTGGTCCGCAAAATTACTTCACAGATTTTTATATTTTCTTTATTCCACTATGCCGGCGTAGCATGAGCGATATGATATTTTATTAAACAAAGAAACCTATATGTATTACCCTTCCTCTATATATGGGTAATCTAATGAAAAATAAACGGTTGCAACACCAACGTTGCCGATCCGTGAGGAATTTTTTTATTCATTCGGATTTCAGGAATTTAAAGAGAATCATTATTAAATTCATAGAAAAATAATCCATTAACTAATCAACACTGCTATCTAGACACCCAATCGCCCACGTAAACAGCTCTGCAGTTCTGCATAGGTTGACAATAAGTTACCTGTTTTATCTGTCTGTCCGTCTGCGTGTGAGTGCCGGGGCGGTGACGCGTCGCGTCATCTGGCGGTGTCAGCTAGTGTCAGGGTTGGGTGATCACCATTAGTGTAAAGTGTATAAAATATTGATAGCACGACTCAAGGCTATTCTGGGACGGGATTTGAAACGTCGTTGGAAATGGTTTAAAAACTAAATACTAATTTGCCTTCTACAGAATGGTGGTTTCGAGAACTTTGGGCTGCTAACCAACACGATGGACAAATATTGTGCTAGCTGGAAGTCAATGGCTATTGGCACAGGATCGGCAACAGTGGTATGTTGGAGAGGCCTATACCAGTTAATGAATACTGAATTGATTAATTTATAGTACGCTTTATATAATCTGACGTTATAGTGACGTCGCATGATCTGTGACCAAATATGAATATCGTTCGGTAGTCCTCAGAGAAGACACACCGTCGTAGGCAATCACCACGCTTAGTTACCGAAGCTAGTCTATATGTACGCCGAGGTTACGAGCGGAAGTGTTGCATTTCAAAGGGGCATTCTTGTTACCTGTACACCAAAAATAGCGACCGGATTGCACCGGCGGGATGTGATTAGCCACGCCTGCCTTGTTCGCTTTGATCTCGAACGTTCAAAATTTTCGTTCAGTCCGGTCGCCTACACCATAGAAAAATTGCTAAACAACTTCTTATATTTAACTTTTACAGGTTAGTATGTTAGCAGATTACTTTACACTTATTTACCGTCAAATATACACACGACACATACCTAGTAAATATATAAATATAGAGCGCTTTTCTTGTAATTCCGCAGACAAGTTTTACTGTGAGCAGTAGTCGGCTTGGCATTACATAATATATAAAATTCAGCCGTACCGTAACTGCATGATACAACATTAGTTTTCATTCTTAAAGTAATGGAAGTGGCGTATTATGGAAACGTGTATAGGTACGTTTGAAAAGTAATTCAATGATCTAGCTTAAGAAACATTGGACTCGCCATTTGTTACGTATAGACATAACCATATCTACGACGAAAAGAGAAGTTTTTTACACCTCTGCCGGGGTAGGCAGAGGTGTAAGGTGTTCCGGGATGGTGTGAAGATATAAACAATTTACTCTGGAATTTTGGAGAAGTATCTATCAGATTATATTTAGACCTAAGCCATAATATGGCTGATAATAATTTGCAGTAAACATTTTTTTTTATCTATTTTAGTGTTAGCTAACAATTTACTATACGTCTATCTTACTTCTTACTAATCTTATAATATATATATATATATATATATATATATATGTATATATATATATATATATATAATATATATATATATATATAAATATAATATATAATAATATATCCTCACGCCTTCCCACAAGGGTCCCCGAAGGGTAGGCAGAGGTGTATAGGTAATACCCACACACCCACTTTCCGCCAGAGGTATATTAGGTGCCAACGTGACAGATGGCGAGTCCATCGCCGTTACTCAAGCACGACTATACATACGCCTTTGAATTTCTTCTCAGACGTATGCAGGTTTCCTCTCGATGTTTTCCTTCACCGTAAAGCTCGTGGTGTGACTAATCACTGTACTTAAGTTCAGAAAAACTCATTGGTACAGTCGGGATTCGAACTTGCGACCTTTGCGTCGCAGGCAACTGCTCGAACCACTCGGCCACCACGGCTCTTCTTCTTCTTATCTTATCTTACTAATATTATAGATGTGAAAGTTTGGATGTTTGCGGTTCTTTCACGGCCAAACGGCTGTACTGATTTAGCTGAAAGAAAATTATGATAGCTTATACCTAGGCATGTGACATAGGCTACTTTTCTTTTTTTTCCTGAAAATTACAAAGTTCTAACTTCAGCAAATGTATGATGCTCTTTCACGGCATAGTGGCTGAACCGATTCTAGCAGAAAAAAATCCATAGCTACTTAACAAAGTTCACGCGGGCGAAGCCGCGGGCATAAGCTAGTAATATATATAGCACTATGGGCCAAGGCTATCAGCCACCAATAGTTCGAGTCAAAGATATCTCGCAAAACATAACGTTACGAAAGTCACAACATAACTCCTCACAGCCCTGTTAAATCAGTTAATTTAACAAAAACATTTACACACGCGGGTACGTGGAACTGCGCAGGCGCAAATGCGATCCGGAACGAAAATCATCGTCTTGTCATCAACGGTGACAGACAGATGTGCGAAAATGTATACTAATGCAGCGCCGCACCACTAGTAATAAACGTCGAAAGGAATATACGCCATTATGATGTGCATTACGAGTTAGTTGTAACGTCGCTCTCAAATGATTAATGGAAAACAAGCAGTGGACATACGGCTGTGAAAGTCTCGTATAGTTTTCCAAACTGAGGGAAGTATGTCTACTGTAAGGAATGACAGGTGGACATTTGCTATTGGATGTAAATCATGTTTCTACAGCAACAAGGCGGAGATTTATAGAGCAAAAAAATGTAATGGCTCTTTGTTCGCGTACAAATAGAATTAGCGAAATGAGATTCAGACATTTTACGGTTTTGTGAGAGGAATATAGTAATAATAATTTGGGATAGTTTATGTCAATATGACTATAAGACAACGATTAACATATCTACTTATGTATTTATATAGACAGATACCTATATATGTATGTAATGTACGTATATAAATACAGAACACTAAAACTGAAGCTATTCGAAGTACCTACAAAGCATTACCTGCATATAACGCCGAGTACCTCACGGAGTAGAAATGGAGAGTAGAGCGCCTGTTCTCTCAGGTTTACTAATTATGATATATAAAAATGTCAGTGTTTAGTTCCCATAGTACAAGCTTGCTGAGTTTGGGACTGACAATTTGTGTGTAATTGTCCCAAGATATTTATTGGTTTAATATTATTTATAATCTGGATTAAGACCATTTTATGAGCTTCGTTAAAACACCTGCGCCCTACCCTATCTGTCTAGTGATGGGCGCTCATAAACGAGGCAGGTCATACACACAATCATTACAACACGTTGTAAAAATCCGGTAGGCACTCAGATCAAAGCGACGGTGTTATATTTGCACGTCTGACATTCAATTCCACAAGTGCGACTTTAGAAGAACATACGATAAATTTAAGTCCATTAACAGGGCTTTCTAAGGCAAAAGGACAAGCCGCCTAACTGGTTAACGCTAAAATATCCCATGATTCAGCGCGGGCGCATACCGTACTGTCACTCCATACCTGGGCTGAAATAAGCACAAAGACGCGTGCACAAAGAAATCAAACTTCTGTGTGAGTCACTTGAACTGAAATGTATGGAAAAGGGTTTTGATTTTATATCGTCCAATTATGGACAAGGGCTTAGAACAGGAGTCGTATTTGGTAAATTGTTACCTAGCTGCCTAAATGGGTAGCCACTCGTGCAGGGAGTTATGTTTTCGTTACAATAATGCTCCTTTTGAAGAGGAAAAGAAAAGAGCCGAGTACTTGAAAGTAGAATAAAATGAACGAAAATAACTTAAATCTATACAGAATATAACAAAGGTATAAATAACTATAACAAACGTCATCACAAACTTCCGCATTGTACTTATAATGGGAGTATACCATATTTTGTTTTAAATTGCGCCGTACTACGACTGAGCGATTCGCTCGTAAAAAATAGGTAGGTACCTATATGCTCTAAGAACAAAATATATCAGCTCTTAGCACAATTCAACCTCCGCGAGCAGTCAATGTGCCATTTAGGTATGGCAGCGGCGCTACATTGACATGTGCAGCTGTAAACACGTCAAGGTCGCGGGAGCTCTGTAAATCATCCGCGAGGCGTTCAGGAACCGAATGAACCGTCTCCCTGTTCTCACCAGTTACCGTGTGCTCTTGCCAATCGGATCGCTTTATGTAAATAAATCCATTACTTTTTTATTATTAAATAAATAAATAAAAAAGTACATACACGCCTTCCCATAAAGGTCCCCGAAGGGGTGTATAGGCAGAGGTGTATAGGTACAACAGTAAACATAACAGAAAATATTACTAATTGAAGTGGACTTGTATTTTCTTCGACTAGCTCTGCCATGCTTCACCCGCGTAGGTTCGATTGCATTCGTGGATTCTTTCTGGGAAAACCGCATCTTATGTATCAATCCAGCTAATTTCAATGTACATATCTCATCTTTTCTTATTGGTTAATAATGTGAACGACAACATTTAGGATATAAGTTAGTATTCTGCAGCGCCATCAACGAATGTTTTCTTTTCAATAATTTCCTAACGCAAAGGACAAACATGTAACTTTCCTTATAGGTTTATATAGGCTATTATTCATAGTTCTCTCACACATAATGCTATCAATATGAGCCGTATCCTGAAGATCTGTAAATACAAATAATTTAGTAGCATCCGCCGTACGTTCCGTGAAGCGTAATCAAACGATGATAGTTCGTTACTTTGTCGACTCTTGCGCAATGGACACTTGCGCGGCGTAAACCACATCCGTTAATACCATTAAATAGGTAATCACTTTATTGCGTTGTTCCAACGTATAATTATTTATAAATAGATGCTTACATGTGTGATTCATAAGGTTAATTTGTCATAGGTATTTGATACGTAAACATATTATACTAATAATACATACATATCATCACGCCCAGTCCTTAACGGGGTAGGCAGAGAGTATAAAGCGCCAGTTCTCTCTAGACTTACATAACTCTTTCGCTTCGTCCACATTCATCAGTCTCTTCATACATGCTCGTCGGTTTCGAGTACTCTTAACGTTCCCGTCCTTGAGAGTCCGATCGATTTGATCCAGGTAGTTGGAACGCGGCCTTCCTCTGCCTCTTCTTGCACACACTTTTGCTTTGTATATCTGTTTCGTCAATCTTTCTTCACTCATCCTTTCTATGTGTCCAAACCAACGTAACATGCCTTTCTTCATCTTTACAATCACGCCCTCATTCACGCCAGTTGATTTGCGAATCTCTTCATTGCGGATTCGATCTAATATCGTTACGCCGCACATTTTTCGAAGAGATCGCATCTCAACTGCATTCAAGCTATTTTCATACTTCCTCTGACATACCCAGGATTCGCTGCCATACAATGAGGTAGGTACCAATATCGCGTTTTGGACAGCAACTCGAGCATTCTTGCTCAGACTTTTACTGCCCATCAACGCCGACATGGCTCCATTCACCTTATTTCCGGCAGTTATCCTTTTATTATTTATAAATAAATATATTATATATTAATAAATACCTGGGACAGCAATTGCACACAAATTGACCTAGTCCCAAAGTAAGCAAAGCTTGTGTTATGGTAACTAGACAACGATATATTTACTTATATAGATAGATATATACAAAAATACATAGGACATCCAACACTAAGGTACAAATACTCGTGTTCATCACACAAATATCTGCCCTCAGCGGGATTCGAACCCGCGACCTCAAGATTCGCAGTCAGGAGCTCTAACCACTAGACCAGACGGTCTTCTGTACAGGTAGTTATGTACTTTCGCGTTCCATTATACATATCCAATACCCACATGCAGTACCTACCTAGATTATCCTACTTATTATATTGGTTGGATGTGGTTGTATGGATGCTTGTTACTCAGTCACGTTGCCATAATTACGTACTAACATATCACCATGCCGAATCCCTCACGAGGCAGAAAGGCAAGAGCATTAGTCTCTTACCTTACAACCCTCTTTCGCTTTATTCATATTTATTCCTTTCATACATACTCGCCAGTTGCGAGTGCTCTTGATGTTTCCATCCTTGAGCATCCGATCGATTTGATCTAGTCTTTCCTCTGTCTTTTTCCCACATACTTTCGCATTATATATATATATATATATATATATATAATGCGAAATTTCGCATTATATATATAGAGTCGCCTTTATTCTCATATCCCTTCTATTTGAACACAAACACCGTAACCTGGTACTTCACTCAAGCTGCTACCAAATACGAGTACCTTCAATACCCAGATGTCCGGCAACAAAGCACTTCTTATCGTCGGGTGTAAACACGATCGGTCGTAACCAGCGATCGATGAGATGCGCACGCGCCCGTTAATCCGCACTAAATTGGACCACCCATCCGGTTGGATTGTCTGATTGATTTTGGATCTTACACTGAGTGAGCTTACGGTACACTTTACAACTGACATCTCGAGCTAAAGGGACTGATTGTAATCAAAGGTGACATTGGCTAATTGTAAAGATACTTACTGCTTTAAATCAATTAAAAGTA
Organism: Drepana arcuata; assembly: GCA_016069955.1. Lineage (NCBI taxonomy): Eukaryota > Metazoa > Arthropoda > Insecta > Lepidoptera > Drepanidae > Drepana > Drepana arcuata. The sequence goes on from JACCPG010003819.1 coordinate 26,322, forward strand.
GTAAGTAAGCCATTATGGTTTGCGCGTTGAAAAGCATCTATGTAATAACTATATAAGATAGTATTACCTACGTTATTTACAATATATTTTGTTTTTAAAACATACTACGTATAAGTGATTATGACGCGTAGGTAAATGATCATGAATATAATTATCTACATATACCTACGGGATATACGGGATATAGCCGTGGTGGCCGAGTGGTTCGAGCAGTTGCCTGCGACGCAAAGGTCGCAAGTTCGAATCCCGACTGTACCAATGAGTTTTTCTGAACTTAAGTACAATGATTAGTCACACCACGAGCTTTACGGTGAAGGAAAACATCGAGAGGAAACCTGCATACGTCTGAGATGTAGTTCAAAGGCGTATGTATAGTCGTTCTTGAGTAACGGCGATGGACTCGCCATCTGTCACGTTGGCACCTAATATACCTCTGGCGGAAAGTGGGTGTGTGGGTACCTATACACCTCTGCCTAGCCCTTCGGGGACCCTTGTGGGAAGGCGTGAGGATATATATAAATGAGGGTAATGTTCACTCTGAATAATTTTTTTTTTACCACTTGGATGGAAAACAAACATGGATTTAAGATTTTTTTCCAAAAATATTTATCCTATCACATTATTATTACACCAGTTTTTTACGCGAAAATAAATGTGGTATCCGTTTACCATAAAGCTCTGTAGTTTTTGCGCGAAAGAGGACCAAACACCCTCAGACACTACGCCCTGCGGTTCCTCCTGAGCAAAAATAGATTTTACTGGCATTTTTTTCTAGTATAATCTATCTCTGTGCCAAATTTCATATAATTCCATTCGATTTATAATATTAGTAAGAAAGTAGGATAGTGGGCAAGTAACTACTTTATAATTCCTACAACATTTACACTTGCTAGTTCCACGAATTGGGTTTGACAAAGACATTTTCCAGTCCAACTACCAACTAAGTGGTATTATAATTCTATATATTTCATTCGTCCTACTTATCGTCGCAACACCAACGACTTCAGGTGGGCGCTCCGCCCTTCCATCGATCGGACAGGTACGCCGCGCGGTGATTGGCCCATCGCTAAGGTGAGACAGGTGTCTCACTGCTTCTGCCAATAACAAGCGAGATACGAACAGGTAAGAACCGGTTTGTGTATACTTGATATATAAAGGAGGATAAGTGCGAAGGCGGGAGTAGGCTTGTTTATGTATTCTTCACAAAATATAAGGTACATTTTAAAGACAACTTGTCTGTTGTATGCATATGTATTTATAGGATATTATATATTAGCAGGATAAATTTGTACATCTTTCTAAAAAAATACACCAATTTTTTTTTTTCTGCGGTCCGGTACGGTGAATCCGTGAGCGGTAGGTACCTTAGTGGTACTGAACAGTCAGAGACAAACGAAGAACGCATCCCAAGACCTCGGAACCACATAAATACAAAATTCGGTGCAGATAGGACCATCCTTGAAGACGCGCCCCACTATTCTTCCCTATACTTTATAGTGTAAGTGTGCATCCTTCCACTAATGTTTGAGCATTATCGGTACACACTGATTACCTATGAGTGCACACGCACACAATTAATAGAGTCGGGATGCTCCAGGCATTCCGCGACCCACGCGACTAGAAATTGGTGGGGCGCGTCTTCGTGGATGGCACTATCTGCACCGAATTTTGTATTTATGTGGTTCCGAGGTCTTGGGATGCGTTCTTCGTTTGTCTCTGACTGTTCAGTGTTCAGTTTACCGTACCGGACCGCAGAAAAAAAAATTGGTGTATTTTTTTTTAGAAAGATGTACAAATTTATCCTGCATGCTTTAATAGGTATTTTATGTAAACTTGGTAGCGATACTATAATTATTTAGATAGATACCTACCTGTTAATAAAATATCCACTAATCCGACCAATCGTTGGCCACATTGTAAATTTTGGTAAATATTATGTACCAACATCGTGAAATAATATTATGATAACTAACAAAAAAAAATAAAAAAGTTTTTGGGTAGGCGGCTAATGATATAAATAGTAAAAAAATATTAAAGTACGAAAAAAGCCATACCCCTGGTGGGACTCGAACCCACAATCCCCGGCTTAGGAGGCCGATGCCTTATCCATTAGGCCACAGGGGCTATACCAGTTCCAACCAAATTAAGCATTGATATTCCATTAATATTTTTTTTTATTATTTTTTAAACATAATATAAGTACCAATATTGTAAACCATATGTGCTTGTTTGTTCGAACGTACTAAGCTTAGAAAGTAATCTGATAGTGTAATCTACAAAAATCACCTCAAGATTTGTCTTTACTGTTATTAATAATTTTGAGAGCCATGGTGGCCGAGGGGTTCGAGTATTTACCCGCAACACAAAAAACCGCTGGTTCGAATCCCGACTGTACTAATGAGTTTCCAGTGATTAGTTACACTACGAGCTATACAGTGAAGGAAAACCAAACAACAGGAAACCTTATGCAGGTAATTTGAGAAGAAATTCAAGAGCGAGACCGACTGGTTCCAGCACAGCAGGCACGCCAGCGATGACCAGAGCTTTGTGTACCAAGTCATTGGCGCACGCTCTCCAATCCCGAGGCCACTGTTGACACTCAATGCCCTCCTGGACTCAAGTGCAAATCCTGAATGCTATGTGCTGGCAGGTGAATGGAAGGTGATTTTGAATGAGTGTCTGGCATAGGAGAAAGAAGGCCATCTTCTTCTCGGTTATACATTTATATTAACCTTATTTATTATTACCTACTCATATGTATTTTTTTAACTTATACCACCACATTAGCGTAAATTACCACGTTGTCGTGCTAATTGTGAAAAGTAAATACATTGATGGAGGAATGACGTGACAAACGGCTGGCACTCCTGATGCCGGATAGACCGTGGTGTCCGAAGTCATTGACATAATATTCAAAACTATTAAACATATCCTCACGCCTTCCCACAAGGGTCCCCGAAGGGGTAGGCAGAGGTGTATAGGTAATACCCACACACCCACTTTCCGCCAGAGGTATTAGGTGCCAACGTGACAGATGGCGAGTCCATCGCCGTTACTCAAGCACGACTATACATACGCCTTTGAATTTCTTCTCAGACGTATGCAGGTTTCCTCTCGATGTTTTCCTTCACCGTAAAGCTCGTGGTGTGACTAATCACTGTACTTAAGTTCAGAAAAAACTCTTTGGTACAGTCGGGATTCGAACTTGCGACCTTTGCGTCGCAGGCAACTGCTCGAACCACTCGGCCACTACGGCTTTAACTATTAAACCTATTTCGAATTTAAACTACCTCGCGTCGCACATGGTTACACTATAGACTAGTCTGGTGAGGACGAGACCTCACCTCCCGCTGCGAATTAAATGTTTATCTTCACATTTAAACAATGATCTTTACACGTGTCGCGCCAGTAATGGGCTACATATTTTTATTGGCTAACTAGTTGTGCCCGCGATTGTTCTCGCGTTTAAATGTAATTAGGTACACCTGTATATGAAAAATATAAATAAGTAAGTAAGCCTAAGTTACATCAGCTATCGGCCAGTGAAAGTCCCATCAAAAAGAGTATGGCCTTTTGGAAATTATTCCGAATAAACTGACAAATAGACAGACAAACAAAAACATTATTAACAGTGTTTTTATTCCTTGTACCGTATACCTAAATGTTACTTTCAATTGCATTTAGAAACTAACTGTTATTTTAATGAAACAAACACACTCTTCATTTCTATTTGGTAGTAGATACAGATAAAGCCCAATTAATACAAGTGCTTTGAACTTTAATGAGATGCACTGTTACAGATATAGACGAGCGAATTAACAAATGGCAGTTTCACTTATTATCTTATATTAACTAAGTTTTATTTCATACTAGCTCTTCCCTGCGGTTTTACACGCGTAATTTTGTATTTTAGTTTTTTTTTGTTATAAAATAACATATATGTTAGTCCAGCTAATAATCTATCTCTGTGTCAAATTTCATTCAATTTTGTTTAGTCGGCCTGGCGGGATTGAGTAAAAACTTTCGCCTATTTTATAATATAAATAGTTTTATTGCTAAGAACATATATACATACATACATACATATCTACGTTTCTAGACCAAATTAGGGACGTCTTGAAAAAAGGTCAGGTCAAGAGTACCCTAAACCGAAGAGCATGTATGAAGAGTATAATGAAAGTGGACGAAGCGAAAGAAGTATGTAAGGATCGTAGCAAGTGGAAAGAAGTGGTCTCTGCCTACCCCTACGGGAAAGAGGCGTGATTATATGTATGTATGTATGTACATACATATCATTACGCCAAGTCCCTAAGGGGTAGGCAGAGAGTATAGAGCGCCAGTTCTCTCTAGACTTACATACCTCTTTCGCTTCGTCCACATTCATCAGTCTCTTCATACATGCTCGTCGGTTTCGAGTACTCTTGACGATCTATTTGATCCAGGTAGTTGGAACGTGGCCTTCCTCTGCCTCTTCTTGCACACACTTTTGCTTTGTATATCTGTTTCGTCAATCTTTCTTCACTCATCCTTTCTGTGTCCAAACCAACATATCTTTACAATCAATATGCTAAGAACATTCATTGGTTTTTCAATGTAGGCTTTGGGAAGCTTAATATACATTTCGAAGGGTCAATGCCCCGTCTGTACTCAGCATAGTGCAGTGAAAATATTATCCAAATATTTCATTTTGTATGAATCACTAAAACATCCGTAGCTTATGACCAAATCACCATCCGACCTTGTTTAGCTGACAGCTGATAGTAAAGAATATTGTTAATGAGCGTTTAAACTATAATTTTGAATTAACTAGACATTTAACATAAATATTTCACCGTATGATATGATAATGTATCTCGTTGACGTCCAACCGTCGCTACTTCTGCGTGTCATCATGGCGCCCGGAATGAGTCCCCAATTATTGTAACAATAAAATATGCTGAATTACTGTGTCGATCAATTTTATTGTTGTAGGTATATAATTATATATCCACGCAGTTCCACAACATCCTCTTTTTGCCGGATATTATATTAAGGTGCTAACGACGTTGGTCTGTCACCGATTCTTAAGCACGACTATACACATCCTCACGCCTTCCCATAAGTGTCCACGAAGGGGCAGGCAGAGGTGTATAGGTAGTACACACCCACTTTCCACTAGGGGTATATTTTAGGTGCCGACGTGACAGATGGCGAGTCCGTCTCTGTTACTCAGGCACGACTAACATACGTCTTTGAATTGCTTCTCAAATGTATGCCGATGTTTCTCGATGTTTTCTTTCACTGTAATGCTCATAACTAATCACTGCATTACTTTAGTTTATGAAAACTCATGCACAGTTGGTATTCGGACTTGCAACCTTTGTGTTGCCGGCAACTACTCGATTTTATTTTTCTAATTTAAATATTTTGACCACGTTTTACTTTGCAGGTGACCTAATTAGATCTCAAATTGTATGTGATTGAGGTTTGATAAAATGTTTACAGTGTTGAGAATACGGCTATAACTTACACACATTTGGGAGATTTTCCGAACGGCGCATATTTTGAGTATCGCGAGATCAGGTGTGGAAATGCTTAATGTTAGTTTTTCTTCTCTGTCGTGGGAATGAGTCCATTTCCCGGTCGGCGTTCCAAGTCATTACTAGCCGACTTCTAAAATAAGGTGTCTTGGGTTTGACGCGCAATTCGCGCGTTTGGGTATTACATTTTAAAGCACTGGTTTATTTGATAGCATGATAATGCAGAAATGTATCTCATTTTGTAGTAAGTATAACCATATAGGTAATTATAGCCGCTCGGAAATAGCCGCGCCTTTGGTGGGGGCGGGATGAGGATTATGAAGGGCAGCGGCTTGCCTGGTGATCACACACGAGACTATAGACAGTGATGATCTATCTTGAGATATCACACTTAAAATCAAAGGAAACTTAATATGACATGCCTAGTAAGTGAGCAATGGATGTGAATTTAATAATTAAAACTGTTTAACTTTTAGAAGTTGCATTTATGTAGTTGTTTAAAATTATGACATACCTTCAAAATCTCTTGATTCTTGTCTTTCTGATTTCAAAATTTTTAATTTAAGTCGTGCCTGAGTAACCGCGATGGACTCGCCATCTGTCACGTTGGCACTTATATACCTCTGGCGGAAAGTGGGTGTGTGTGTATTACATATACACCTCTGCCTACCCCTTCGGGGACCCTTGTGGGAAGGCGTGAGGATTTAATTTAAACTATCAACAACGGCTTTCCAATTTCGAAAAAACTATGAATTTCGGAAATAAGGTGAATGGAGCCATGTCGGCGTTGATGGGCAGTAAAAGTCTGAGCAAGAATGCTCGAGTTGCTTTCCACAACGCGATATTGGTACCAACCTTATTGTATGGCAGCGAATCCTGGGTATGTCAGAGGAAGTATGAAAATAGCATGAATGCAGTCGAGATGCGATCTCTTCGAAAAATGTGCGGCGTCACGATATTAGATCGAATCCGCAATGAAGAGATTCGCAAATCAACTGGCGTGAATGAGGGCGTGATTGTAAAGATGAAGAAAGGCATGTTACGTTGGTTTGGACACAGAAAGGATGAGTGAAGAAAGATTGACGAAACAGATATACAAAGCAAAAGTGTGTGCAAGAAGAGGCAGAGGAAGGCCACGTTCCAACTACCTGGATCAAATAGATCGGACTCTGAAGGACGGGAACGTTAAGAGTACTCGTAACCGACGAGCATGTATGAAGAGACTGATGAATGTGGACGAAGCGAAAAAGGTATGTAAGTCTAGAGAGAACTGGCGCTCTATACTCTCTGCCTACCCCGTTAGGGACTTGGCGTGATGATATGTATGTATGTATGAATTTTGAATTTAATATTTCTAACTTACCAATTATATCTAGTGTAACTTGATCAATAGACGAATAGGTAGATACATCCAATTAACTGAACTCTTGGTTACAAGTACCCGGAACCGTATGCTAATCCGTTGCCACACCGGCGCGCGTTTATTTTAGCTGGAGCAGCTGCCCGCATACCTGCCCGCCATTGATATAATATTCTACAAAAATAAGCCATAATGTGTTTAGCATAATGACCATTATGTGGGCGAAATGTGGGGCGCCGGAGATTGGTATTTTAATTCAAAAGTTGACAGATCATAGTAATTGCTACGATTATAATGTGTGTGTGTATGAAAGCTCTTTGAAATAACATAGTTAACATTTGAGATATTTTAAAATTAATTTTTCACAACATAACTGCCTTGTGTAAATATTTATATGGTGTGGCAACTTCAAAATACATCCATAAATTATGTTCTTCTTTTTGGGGCTTTCTATAAAAAGCCTTGATGAAGGAAGAGAGGAAGGAAGGAAAAGAAGGAACCGAATGCGTTTGAGAAGAAATTCATAGGCGTATGTATAGTCGCTATTGAGTAACGGCGATGGACTCACTATCCGTCACATTGGCTCCTAAACTATATCCCTGGCGGAAAGTTGGAGTATGAGTATAGCTTACACACCTCTGCCTACCCCCTTTAGGGACCCTCTTGGGAAGGCGTGAAGTTATATATATAGAATTACTTCAAATTCAATAAGAATAACCAAAACAAACCACACACGGATCGATAGCCAGCAAACTTGAGACGTCAACATCCGAACCTGACCGGAAACGGGGGAGAGGCTGCGTAGGAAACGACGGCGGCCTCCGCAGAGGTCATCCGGTTCCGGCGGCTGATCACCTTAGCGGCTCATTTGACTTCTTTGCGTGCCATTCGAGAGTTTTCATCTTCATGTAAGTTAACCTACTTGAGCTCTTTTAGGAGAGCTAGGCTGCATAATGGTTTACGAACGTTCTTACATTTTATATATATATATATATATAGATCTATATAAAAGACGAATGAGATATTCAAAGCAAAAGTGTGTGCAAAAAGAGGCAGAGGAAGGCCACGTTCCAACTACCTGGATCAAATAGATCGGACTCTGAAGGACGGGAACGTTAAGAGTACTCGTAACCGACGAGCATGTATGAAGAGACTGATGAATGTGGACGAAGCGAAAGAGGTATGTAAGTCTAGAGAGAACTGGCGCCCTATACTCTCTGCCTATACCGTTAGGGACTCCGCATGATGATATGTATGTATGTATACATATTTTATTATATTTATATATTTTATACCACTAGGGTTGGAATGACTCGCGAGTTGGTGATACGACACAATACGTCATCACGCTAAGAGACATGAGATCAAAGTAATTAAATGTAAATCTTACTAATATTAAAAATGTGAAAGTTTATAAGTTTGGATGTTTGGATGTTTGCGGTTCTTCACGGCCAAACTGCTGAACCGATTTGGCTGAAAGTTGAAATGGTGATGGCTTATACCTAGGAATAGGACTTAGGCTACTTTTTTTTATCCTGCAAAATTCATAGTTCTTATATTATAATGTATGATGCTCTTTCACGGCATAGCGGCTGAACCGATTCTAGCAGGAACATTTCCAAAGCTACTTTTTCGAACTCCACGCGGGCGACGCCGCGGGCATAAGCTAGTTTAAAATAAGAATAAAGTTCTAGTGGGTAGATATATATATATATATCGATTCCAATTCGATCCGAGGAACTAAATGGCTCATAATAGATTACTTGAATAAAAACAAATTTTAACGGTAATATTAAACCGACGCACTTTTACCAAAATTAACTCGATAATCCTATGATTCAGGTCACAAATCCGCGCGGAGCCCGCTGCCGGCTGAAGTTATGACCCGGGAAGTGAACCTGCACCATAGAGCACGTTCTGTAAACACCATTACATATTATAACTGGACTAATCTCAGTTCCGTAATGGCTATATCTTTAATGTTTACGATAATGTGAATACAATTTTATAGTTAACGTAATTTTGTAAGTAACGCACGTTGTAGGTAATATGCGGTGAGATTGTGTAACAATTAAATTTATTTTTTGCAATAATAATAATAATATAATATAATATAAATATGGCACCTAATATACCTCTGGCGGAAAGTGGGTGTATGGGTATTACCTATACACCTCTGCCTACCCCTTCGGGGACCCTTGTGGGAAGGCGTGAGGATATATTTATTACAA
>JACCPG010003820.1:0-17815 GCA_016069955.1 Drepana arcuata
TAATGCTCCCATTCTGACTCCTGATTGTACTTAGCTCCGAGGTAGAAGTGTTTCCTCTGGCTGTTTTGATGGATTTCCAGAAAAACTTGATGTTTGACTGGAAATCTTCAGTGAGCCTCCTATCAAAATCATCCTTTCGTTCTTCTTTCTTTCTAGACACAATTTCTTTCGCTGCTGATTTCAGTCTTTTATACTTCGTTCTTGCTTCCTTTATCTCGTCATCCGTTGCCTTTTGAACTTTTTGGTTAGCCTTTGTTGCTAACCAATCCAACCATGCTTTTTTCTTTTCTTGCACAGTCTTTTGTACATCTTTATCCATCCACACATTATAGTTCTTTCTTCCTTTTCTTCTTTTAGCTACCCCGCATACCTCAATAGCAACATTCACGACCCCTGTCTTAAATGTCTCCCACAAATCTTCAATCACACCTATATCTTCTATGCCTTTAAAACTTTCTTTCAGTTTCACTACATACTCGTCTTTCTTTTCTTTTTCTTGTAGATTTTCCACTTTTACTCTTTCCAAAACACTCGTAGGCTCGGCCCCTCGGTGTCGCCATCGTTTAAAGAGGTCACGCATTCGGGCTATGACCAGAAAGTGGTCTGTATCGAGGCCTACACCGCGGTATGCCCGAGTGTCTAGCACTTTCTTCCTCAGTCTTTCATCCACAATTACAAAATCAATCATACTTCTAGACTCACTCTCATCTCTTGTATACAAATGGATCTTTTTGTGGTCAAACATTGTGTTAGCCACGCTAAGATTCCATTCCAAACAAACTTCAAGCAGGCTTCTCCCATTTTCATTCCCTCTTTCGTCCCCAAACGTCCCCAGAACTCTTTCATACCCATCACGCTTTACTCCAACCCACCCATTAAAGTCCCCTAACATCACGATCCGTTCATTTTCTCCGCACTTATTCAAGACCTCTCTCATGCTATCCCAAAATTCCTCTCTCTCTTGTTGGGCTTTTAATGACCCACCTCCGCGCAGATCCGTCGGTGCATAGACCCCAAGGATAAACAAGCGTGTGAGTCCGACTTTTAGCCTAATCCAGAGGAGTCTTGGGCTTACACATACATGCTCCATCACACATTCAACTATTCGAGAGGAAAGAATCACACCAACTCCCTGACAGCCTCGGTTGGTTAGGGGGACTCCCGACCAGTATGCCGTGTAGGGACCATGAACCGTGGTGTCACATCCTTTCCTCTTGGTTTCGTTCACGCACAGAATATCTATGCATCGTTCATCCATCATCTGACATACTTCATCTACCTTACCATCCATTCCTCCTCTTACATTCAACGTAGCGAAGCGGCTCTCCATGGGCCGCTTTTCGCCCCCGCGGGAAACGAGACGTGATGGGTGGCGAACCACATCGCCGCCATTTTGGTTACTTAAAGATTCTTTATTAATATCCATAGCGTTCCCACGAATAGCTAGGGAAAGGTTTGTCCACCCTAGCAGAGCCCCGCATGCTAAGGTAAGGCTGGCCTAATTCTGGGTCGCCCGGTCCCAGGGCAGTGTGGCACGCTAACGACTAGGCTTGCCCCTAGCCATGCATCCATCCGCGCGGCAGACGTTGGATTGGCGGAGAGGGTAGGAATAGGGAAAGGGGAGGATAGGCGGTGTGAAAAGGAATATTGGTAAGTTAGAGTGGGAAATAGGAAATGTTGGATATTACCGCCCAGGAGGGCAAGGTATAGGACAGTAATAGCTAGGGAATTCAACGTAATACCTTGGGAGCCTTAAAAACGGACACAATATATCCTAGAAAATTTTAAGCTGGCTACAACGGACTTAAAACTTGCTGCTATATGCGGATATATATGTATAACATTGGTTTTTCGATCAGAAAGATAAGAGTAAAAAATTCGCAAACAAGAAGTACAAAAAAAATTACAATAAGCAAATACTTCGCCCCAATATTGAGAAAGTACATAATTTTCTTTTCTGTAGCTAAATATTTTGAAAAATTCTTAATATTTCTGTAAATATTTCTAAATGAAATACCATTCGATGCCAATGCTAATGGTAAGTTCAAACATAAATAAACATCGACTGCATTACAATAGTCTGCCTGTAGCTCATAGAATGACGTAAATAATAGAATTTACGTAGAGCTACCTGCTTGATAACAATAGAGGTATGTAACAAAGGAGCATAATGCTACATGTATTGTATCTTTGAATAGGTGGATAAAAAACCGTAATTACCAAGGGTAAATCTCTTTTGTCATTGCATTTTGGAAGCTACCTATGGTATCTATAAGACTTACGAAGATTCAATGCTTCAATGTGTGATAGCATACGTATCTATAGTGAGTAAGTACTTCGAACTATTTAACGTGCCATTGCAAATTCAAGGGTGTGTAATAGCGCGCCATGGTAACACCCTAGATCTCTGATATTAATATATGCCTCTAAGGCGCAGAATGTTTTGAATTCTTTCACACAAATCTCAGTTTTATATACAGCGTGTAACAATATTTTCTCTAACAAGGCAAGGACCACTAATTAAAAAAAAATATATTTTAATTGAAAAAAGAGTTTACCTAGGTTCGAATAATAAGTAACGTTTGCCTATCCTTATTGCGCTCTGCATAAATACCCATAATCTGCATAAACATTTAAAGAAAGTTTCTTGTCTCCTTTTATACCTGATCAGTGCACGCTCTTGCATAAAGAAAGCAATAGTATCCAAATTATCCGTGTCCCGTGATTTCACTTGCGTACAATTAAATTTCATTCCGGTTTTTCTAGAATTAAATAATAATAATCCTTTGTTTTTCCTATCTCTGAACAATTTTTCATCCAATTCCTTTCAGCCGTTCTGACGAGTTTGAGTGACAAGCATCGTCTCAATCTTTCACATTTATGATAATTAGTATGATTGTTATGAAAAGGCAACTAACCGTTTGGCGCGCGGCGTGCTGAAGGCGGAGTCAGAGTTGTCTGAGGGGGAGGCGGGGGTGGCTGGTGTTTCGGGCGAGACTACCTTCGCGTCCATTGAGTCTTCTGTGCACGACGTCGCTGTGTCTTCGTTCACTGAATCACCGCCTAATTTACCTGAAAAGTAAAAACATGTTTAAGAATGGAACCTTAGTGCGCTCTCATGCATTCCAAGCAAGTTCTTTTGACAGTTAAAAACTTCGCGCTCGCCTCGATCACGCCCTCGAACGCAATAACAATTGGCACTATATTTTCTTGTTAAAACATTATACCTCTGGCGGAAAGTGGGTGTGTGGGTATTACCTATACACCTCTGCCTACCCCTTCGGGGACCCTTGTGGGAAGGCGTGAGGATATATTATTATATATTATAACAAATAGAGTTTATGTGTAAAATTTCTATTGTTATCCCCTAGTAATGGGCTAAGAAATACCCAGGTTTGGTGTTATGATTTTACTCCTAATAATATCTGTGTACGCGAGATTATGGTGGTGCTTTGAATGAAAGAAGAACCGCCCTTTCTTCTTTGTGTTATACAAGTTAACAAATTTATTAAGTCATTCATGTGGGGTTGTTTTGAGACCCTCAATGATAATTCTTATTCGCTATAAATCGATTCTAGCCTAAGTTGGGGGTATATTCCAGAAAGTTTTTTTGAAAACAAAAAATTAATAACTAAAGAATCACAAGCATTTTTTTCTTTTGTCTGTTTGTTCTGTACTCATACGGCGCTTTAAACTACCCCTTTGCATGACTCAACGTTATACTCACCATTTCCGTTAGTTGAGGGTGGTTCCAAATTGCTTTCGTCACTGGGTAGAGGTGAGCCCCCGTTCGTAGGGGGGACGATGGTGATACTCCGTTCCTTGCCCAGCAGCTCAGGCTGCAGGTCTGATACTATATGATGTGTCCATATCGCTAGCTCCACCATATGTGGTGACCATTTCTTGCCACATCCGTTTTGATCCTGAAAATTAATTACCTTAGTTGCCTACATTAGTTTGGACTATAATTTTTTTATATTAATAATAAAATCGAAAGTCACTGAGGATGTATGAATGTTTTTCAATCACGCTAGTACGGCTAAATGGAATCGGATCAAATTTGGAACATATAGGATATGTTTTATGCAGAGAAAATCTAGCAATTAAATATTTATTACGCGGGCACAACTGCGGGACACAGACAGACACAGAGTACAGATAAACTAGCTAATATATAGTCAAGTGTGCTGCTTAGTGACCACGTCATATCAAACTTACTTTAGGGTAATATTCGTTAACTTAGACAACTTGGAGTCCCAAGATACAAATGTGAAACAAGCGAATACGGCAATGCAACGCACCTGATTGGCTGATGTAGAATGTATTACCCATGTGAGTGAGGGGGATAGATAACAAGTCTAAGCATAGTTAAGCTTCACTAAATGCTTGTATCATGTATGTTTCCCAGGCTTTTACTTTATAAGTTTATAAACTCACCTTATTTAACCTATCACAGACGCTCTTCATGTGGTTTATAAAATTGAGGTACTCCTTGGCTGTATAGTCGCTGCCTTCCATGTCGGGGATGGCTTGAACGCACTCGTCTGCCATGAAGGGTGCTATGTCTGGACTAGCTGCCGCCAGGAGTGCAGACGCGGTCGCTGTTCCCACACCCTTCAAATTACTCAACGCAGTCATTGCAGACTCGATGTTTGGTAGTTTGCGAAATGCTTTTTTCGTCTCCGCCATCACCGCTCTGGGTGTATTCACCTTTATCAGGTACGATAACTGAGGATAAAACTTCCCTCTCTGCAAACAAGTTAATAAAAGAAACTTAATCTCGCGTACACAGATATTATTACGAGTAAAGCGTAACCCATTATTATTGTACAGGTTTATTTTTTGCCTTAATTGACTTAATAAACTCGCAGAACAAAGAGAGACGCATAATGATTTTCATTAGCATTGCAATAACTCTCTAACTAAATCAACACGATGTCAAATACATCCTGTATACATTTTTAAGTCTACATTTTTAAGTCTGAATACATAATAATGCTTTGGTATAAATTATATATCTCAACGCAAGGATTTTCTTCATACAAACGTTAATCGATATGAAAATGAGATTGGCCTTTCGGTTGAAAATTTGGCATTCCCTACAATATGCGATTTTAAACTCGCGTCGTATCCTGAGTATCGATTGTATAATAACGGTATGATGTTTAATTCATAATCGCACCCATACAAAACTTATACGTGCATTAAATATTTAACTACGAAATATTTATGTAACGCATAATTTTACATTTATAAAATATACAAATATATTAATTCGTGACTGGTGAATTTACTTTGACTGTTATTTTATTATAACAAGCAAATTACCATTCCGTATATCAAATAACTATGTAAAGGTTTACAATTATACAGATGATATGCTATTATTTATATTTCCATCTATTTGAGTAGTCTATTGAAATACTTGATACTATTGAAATGTACTGTTTGGGCGTACGGATAAGAATACAATCCATTAGTAGGTAATGACAAACGGGGTGATATAATTTTAATAATACATACACAATACAATACTCGTGCATCCACGCCTGTCACCTTAAGGTGATCATTTCTAATATATAACCTATTATAATTTAGTTTCATACTTCCTTTATTTATGCGTAACTCAATTGACTAACTATGGTGTATTTACTATTGTAATTCCATTTCCTATAAGCTTGACCATAAAACCTCATTACCCGCAGTGTAAAGCAAAACGAAACATTGCGTTAAAACGAGGCCTATTGATTTTTCTTATATTATTTAATACATACTTTATTTTTAATGTGTATTATTTATAATTTTTCTTAGAGTATAGATTTTGGTGGGCGACAAGTCCAGATCGTCAGGGCCTTGAGTTATTTTTTTTCTATTTATTATAGGAGTTTTGTCGCACAGCAACTATGTCACTGCGTGAGGACACCTGGATATAAAGTAAAATCACTTAAAATCTACGCACATACAATTTTAACAGACACTTTCTATCGTCAGAACTAGGGTTCGCCAAGATACTGTAACACAGACCCACATCCTGGGTACATCCAAACATAGTTCTTCTGACATCTTTGTTCTGGGTATTGGCCTTGAGTATTAAAACTATCCAAATATGGGTAAAATTGTAAAAGACTGCAGTAGAAAAACTGATAACAAATGCCCATGCAGTTAAATCCAATCATTGCTTATTTGGTTTCGTTACGCCGACAAAATTGTTTGTCGGATATCCGACCTAGTCCGGGACAACTTTTCGGAAACATAGACATCGCGACGAGCTATTTACAAACACTAACGTATAAACATAGGGCTACCCTCGCGGTAGCGAGGGTTTAGGAAGTTAATTTAAGATACATTGACCATTTTATTTTAAGCTATGGTCTCTTCATATATGCAGTCATATGTCACGGGGTCTAAATTTATTAACAGATATTTTCATTTCAGCGCTCATAAGTGCACATACGTTTTTTTTTTTATAATTAATGGTAACCAGAGACACTAACCGCTTGTTTCCATTTCATAAGCTGTACGATCTCCTCGTGGATCATGTGCGCGTCCTTCCCTCGTGATTTGATCTTCTTTGGCAGTTCATTCTGGTACCTGGAACGAAGAATAATACTATTTAATAACATTTCAAAACTACTGTAGAAAATGCTACAGATTTCCTAAACGTTCATTGGTTTCGTGTACATATTGAGCGGGTACTTGGACACAATAATTAAATAAGTCCGTCGGCTGTTTAAGTTGCACCGCAACAGAAACCACAACTCTCGAATTCCACCAGAGGTTGAATAAGAAGACATAGAAATTGCACCCAGCATCAGATGTCATAAGCCTGAGCATTGAGGATGCAAAATCCTCTGATCTGATCTGAACACGGATTAGTCATTTATAAATTTTTACATGCATTCACACGATTGATGAGTGTTGTTTGAAAGGCGTGACAAGACAGGAGAAGCTGTTTGCCCTTATGTTCCGTAGCGGAAGGATGGTTCCTTATTATTATAATGCCTTAGTCGCGAGGTACATTCATACTATTTAGATTAGTTTCTTTTTCAATACATCATCTCGAACCCTAGCAGCGGTGATTCTATCTATTCTTCATCTATCGCTTGATCATACTCATCAACATATTATGCGACAACAATAACGTATATATATATATTACTACATTCGTACTTGCTGTGACTTGCTATTGCTGCGTACCTCTATAAGAGAGAAACGCTACCCATGTACTTGCATTAGCGAGAAACTCGGGTTAGTGAGAAACCTCTTTAAGCGAGAATGAGATTGTGCTCCCTTGAACTCTCTCTTATCCAGGTTTGACTGTATATAGTAAAATAGTAACCTTAAGTATTATTGTCTCGGTATGCAGTCATTTACGAATAATAAATCAGCATTCTTATTTCGTAAATTTCAAAATTCGAAGGATTGCTTCGAACCAGAACCTCAATATCTTTATATGGATATACATCTTCTATGTGTGCGTTTGTAATTTAACTCCTCCTACACGGCTGCACCGATTTTGATGTTTTTTTTGTGTTCAAGTAGATTCGAGAATAGTTTAGATTTACAATTGGATAATCTCAGGTGGCGCTGCGATCGTGTTTCAGAAAATTATTTTTTTTCACCCGAGCTCTTTCATTTAAGGGCGGGAAATTTAGTACGTAAATAAATTTACAGATCTAATCGGAATTTAAAGATTTCCTAAAGACATATCTCCGCTTTTGATATATGTAGTTGATCTTGAATCACATTAAAAAAGTGTTTTGTTCATATTTCTTAACGAAAGTTTATTTAAATATGTACTGGTATAGTATTTTTATCTAATTGTATGTACGCCTTTGTATTTATAAATTATAATGTATTATAGGATTGTAGCACATGTGAGCCAGGCACATCTGTTAAACTTGTTAATGCTTACGTTATTAGCTGTAACTGCTAATATATGTACGGGCCAAGATATTAGAAACATTTGACGAACGTAGAATAATAAAAAAAGACTATAGTTATTTTTCCAACCAGCTTTATATTAGTACAATATGTTGACACAATATATGAGTTTGTTACACATCTTTCAAAACCTGACACTATAGAAATTGCGCTTATAATATTTAATTAGATACCATTATGAATGAACGTAAAATATAAGAATTTTATCTGCATTATTTTTCTTATATTTACGGATGCATTATTTACACTGTACAGTTTTTCAGTTCGTTTTAGAAATTCCAGCGTTTAAAAAAGTCTATCGGTAAACAAAAAGAGTATCTCTTTGTCTTCGGCGGTCGTATACACGACACGCACATTGAATCAGTCGAAAGGCAATCTGAAGGTGAACGCACCTTACAATTTGATCATACATCTTGCCAAGAGAAGTATTTGTTATACATTTGTATATTAAGTGTCGCAAAACTTATTAATCGACCGAATAAAGCGTTATATTTTTACGTTACTGTATTTTTTTTATATAACTTGAGTGGCAAACAAGCATACGGCCCACCCGATGGAAAACGGTTACCGCAGCCTATTTACGCTTACAATGCCGAAATATCACTTGCGCGTTGCTATGTTTTAGTTTGGACAGTTATACTGTGTTGACAGCATAATGGGACTAATCCCTCTGCTGCCAACACAATATAACAATCCTCCCCCTCCCCAAGGAGCTCATTACTGGAAACCTTATTCACCGCGTAGAAACACAACACAATAAATTGTGTTATTTGGCTATGGACTTCTATAAGGTGGAGGTCCTGCCCCAGTCGGGCAGCTCCAAATTCGAACGGGAAGCCCGTTATGCCCTACCTCTCTTAAAATATACGTATATTTTAATCAGCATTTAGAAAATGCCAAATTAAAAAGCCTACCAGCTGAACCCCCTGGTGTTGCCCGGGATACCAAGAGCGCTTGAGCCGATTGATACCCTGAGGGGTTCCATTTTTATAAAAACGAAGTAACCTATGTTAATTCATGTTGCTCAATCTCCATACGCATAAATACCCAATTTAAATGGTCAGCAGCTGTGATTAAAAAACGTAACATACTAACACATTCACATTTATGATATCAGTATAGATCGTGTTACATTTGGCGACACAAAGTTACATAGTGCCTAGGTAGCAAAATTTATTGAATAGATTGTAGACTGCATTGTTGACATTCTAATTTTAATATTTGTGCAAGGTGCTTGGTAATTAATCTAAAAGCAAAGATTATTTTGATACCTACACTGAAACACGGTCAGATATAGGTACTATGCGAAATTGTCTGAATAAAAAGGCGAAGAAAGACAATCTCAAGGAAATCCTCAAAGGATGGAAACATCAAGAGTACTAGAAACCGGCGAGCATTTATGAGAGAACGTGAATGAAGCTAGAGGTTGGTAAGTCCAGGGAGCATTGGCCATACTCCTTTTGCCTACCCCATGGGGGGACAGCGTGATTATGATAGTTTGTATGACATACACTGCAAAGCCTGTAAAAATACCCTGCCCTACGAAAATGCAGTGTATACATCTACAAAATCATAATAAGTACATGGAAAGAATATAATATTAAGTGAGTTGGTGAGTACTTTTTAAAATTTTAACTAATTTGATGTATAATAATAGCAATCATACTTCGCTAAGTAGGTAAATATTAGAAAAAAATTACTATGAATAATCGGAATCTATTTATATATATTTCTAACAAAATAAATACTTGAACAAAGTCTCCAATCCAACGCCAACGTCTAAAATATAGATTAAACATTTACAGAAGTATTCAAAACTAAATTTATAATATTATATTTGTCTTAATAATATAATAATTGTTCATACTTGTTTTTCAAATATTACTGATTGAATAAAGCATTCCTTACTGTAGCACTGGGAAAAAATGCATAAAATTAAATCTAATATAAGTAAAGCGAATCAATTGCTACACAAAATAGAACTGGTACCATATAGTACATAAGTTACAAAAAGTTCTACACATGGTTAACTAAGTTAACCGTTAAAACGTTAGTTAACTAAACTAACGCCGAAGTTAAGTCGCAAAGTACATACACGATGACTCACTGAGCTTACATGTTGAATAAATTCTATTAAGTTGTTACTAGTTAAATATTAGCTGGTTCTGACTATTATTAACATAACTAGCACTTGCTACAATATGTAATAAACACGCTAACAAAATGCTGCATCAGTTTGAAACACGAGTAATAAAATCAAACTTAAAAGGCAAGTCACCATTTTGAACGGATGTGAGTTTGTTGTATTCAACAAAGCATTAAAATAATGTGCTACAGTACTAGAACCACAACAACATGGTGTGGAATAATTGAGATGTTATATTAAATAAGGGGTGGACACACTTGGCGTGTGAATTCTTAAAAAACATGAACATAAATGCATTAAAACGAGTTGTGGTACGTTAAGGACAGCCACCATTTTATAACGCCTAAGCGCGCCGATATTTTCCCCCACACTACTGGCTTCAGGAAAAACGATTGTGTCAATTTGACATCGATCCCACGTGACGCAGTGATTTTAATGAGCCGTCCGCGGACTAGAGATGCAGTCCGCGAGGGAGGTAGCTATCAAATCAGTTTGCACGGATACACACACAATACAAGTTCATTGACACGCCACGGCCGCATTTTCTCCTTTCAAAGGCATTTGTACTTACCAATTGTCCAATTTTATGAGCTCTTCTGGTTTCTTTGTTTTCTGGTCTGCTTTTAATTTAATCGCCTGTGGATATAACTTCAGAACACTGTCAAACTCTGTTGCATTAGCCTCCAGAAAGAAAGTAGACGTGTCTTTCGCGGTAGCCATTGTGAACGTTCTAAATGTACAACACTGCGTATTTAGTTTAGCTATAGCGCCGAACTCGACGCGGCGGCAGCACCTGGCCAACTGGGCGCCCTCTCCCCACTCGACGCCATCTTGTTGAGTGAACCTCGTAATGACGTTCAATATTATTATTCGAAATATTGTGTATTTTTCCAATATTTTCGTTACATCTAACATATCTACGCATTATATGCATACAAGTAAATTAGCATTGCAATATATTTCGATATTTTTGTGGTTTTAGCCACTCTTAAGCCGTTAGAGCAAAAAATATACTCACTAGTCATAGCAAGGTTATATCGGTTGCTTGGTGAGACAAACGGCGGACATTTGTCCGCTGGCCTCCACCCACAGGGAGAAACGGGATGAGAGAAAATAAATTTCATTTTGGATTTTAAATCACTGCACTGCACTGAAATATTAATTAGATATGAGAATTTTGTAGTAAAATGAGCACAAAACGCGATAATGTTAGTCACGTCGACCTCGCCGCACTATCAATTTCCTTAAACGTGACGCAACACACGACACCGTTCTACCGAAACGACTTTGGTAAACACGCATATTTTCCGTTGCAATGCAGTACACACTGAGCTCGGAGTAGTCATGAAGTAGTAACTAGCGGTGTACATAAGGCATTTAGGTAGTAGGACGTACATATCACCGGGGTGGAACGTCACACCAATCGGCTTTGTTGTTTTGATAGATAGATCGCCATGTGGTTTAATCCCTCTCTTCATTTGCTTTTGTTATTGTTTTGTGTTTGCCGTGTAGATACGGCTAATGCTTCATTGTTATATGCTTTCGCCCATTAGACGTGTTTAATCAATCAACTGTTAAAAAGATTTTCGAATATATCTGCACTATTTTTTCAGTGGCTACAGATTGCATTTTTTTATAATTTTACTTATCATTTACGAGATTCGGTCTAGTCACTTTACTAATTATTTACACGCTCCTCCAAAATATTATAAGTAAAAAGCATAATACTTATACCCTTCAAGATATAGACAGTTCCTTTGCTACGTAATGCAACGTGTACGGTTACCGCTTGCCATCACGCGGCATGTAGGTATTTATGTACCTATGTTGAAACACCATTGTAATAAATAACATTGATACTCAGTAGTCAGAAGCACCCGTTAAATCAAGACCCTCCTATAGTAAAGAACTTACTTATGTACCTGCCTAAACTGATGGTCAACTTATACGTATATAATTGTATGAATCTTTAACATGGACGCATAAAAAAATAAAACTCTTTTATACCAACGCTTAAAGTTAAGTAAATTTACTTTCACCTAAACTTATACAAAAACTTTTTACGATCAATTTCAAAATCAAATTTAAATAATTAAATTAAGAACCAAATTTGATTTATCAGAAATACTAAACAGCAAATTCAGTTCAGTCTGTTTTAACTGCTCGCCTTCCGTAAAATTGCTTCTATCAACCGACGGAACAAAAACTTCCAAGGATATAGGCAAAAAATATAATTCGTTTATAATAAGCGAAATTCAAACTAATCTATTAGATACGGGTAAAAAAATCACATCGAAAATTTTGTAGTCTTTTCTTAAATTCGGAAAACATCAAGTCCACTTTAGCTACGTATTTGAAAGCTTAAGCATTTTTGTATTAATATCTTTGTAACTATGTTAAAATGCGTCTCTTAAAAAGAACTTTAAAATTTAAAATTCACAAATTGTTAGCTATATATAGCAAACACCTTTTTTTTAAATTTATGTTTTTTAGCTCTTAGGTTTTTCATGCATGCTGTGGTTTCCTGTAATTGAGGAATCACAAAAAAATTGTTTATATCATAGTCATAGTTGTTAAGAAAGTTTTGTGTATTTCTTGTTGGAAACTAATAAATAAATAAATAAACAATTAAATGAAAATCACTAGCGACGTACCTGACCGCTTGTATATTACTTCAAATCATCATCATCATCAGTAATCATCTTTGGCAAGCGTTACAGAATCTGCAAAGGGTAAGTTTGAGAAACCCTACTCCCTAAACCAGGGTTTCTCAAACTTTTGGCTCCGCGAACTCCTGGTTAAAGTTCCAGATGACAGCGAACCCCTTGACTAATTAAATCCCAACAAAGAAAATAAGGTTTTTATTTCAATAAAAGGAAACAAATACAATGCCAAAAGAAATATCTGTTTACTGGGTGATGCTGAGGGTGGGCTGATTTCTTGTCGCAAATTGGACAATTTTGACCTTAATTTTGACTCGGTATCAAGTCGATTTCTGTATTTCGTTTTTATCACGACCAGGTGTGTAAGCCCACTCTCACATAAGTATGCCGTACCTGTCAGTCATCCATTACGAAAATCTTGTCGCTAACCTCCTACTGTATAATGAGGAAACCCTAGGGGTTAGCGTACCCCACTTTGGGAAACCTTGCCCTAGACTAAATCCCTTCTCTTTACGCTCACACTATCCAATGAATGGCAGCTTTTTCCGCACCTAATGTCACTGCCATACGATAGATAGCGTGAACCGAATGGGATTTGTGTTTAGGGCGCCTGAACAGCTACTCACATCGAGCTCGTTTAAATGCCGCCAAAAATTTAGGTTTTATCACATAAGAAGGTTTATCGGGTCCTTAATGATATAATAATATACAATCTAATATGTAGCAAGCGGCCTTATTAAAAGATATATTTTAGTACATTGTTTTAAAAAACACAATACTTGTGATTTAACAGTATCCGTTTGTAGATTTACAATGGGTAATTTAGTAATATTTCATCTCGTAATCTTCTAGAGTTCTTGTGAGCAAGTAGTGGTTTGACTTCAGATACATATTTACTTGAATTACTTTTAACACGCTGTTCAGGTATGGGCCCTTTAGGTAAACAACGTCGTGGATATGAAGTCCAAAAGTATTTCCATGCTGACGGGAGTTTTCTAATTATTGTAAACCACACATCACCGAGTCCCTCACGGGCTATGTTATTGCAAACATACATAGGCTCTTGTTTTATAAATTTTATTAGCATTATAGTCTTGTGATAACGTTTGCGCTCTAACAACGCTTTATTTATTTCGTGAAGCGGCGAACGATAACAGTTTTGATGGTTGCCCCTTACGACGAAATATTTCAAACGAAATTATTGTTTCAATAGGGTGTCGTCGGCGCGTTGCCGGCTGAATGCAGGGATACGGGCCCTAAAAGAGCGGACGGAGGGTACGGCAGGCACACAAAAAGTATGAAGGGACGAACAAGCGAAACGAGGGTTCGGCGCGGTTCAATTTTTTATGTCTGGGACGGGTATCCCATAACAGATAACGGGCGGCGGCTGCCTGCTGCGCTTCCAACTCAAATGGAACGTGATGCAAAACGTTGCCAACATAATATTATAATATGTATTTTTAACATTGCACGTTCTCAATATCACATGCTCAAACTTAATATTAAGCCATACTACGGCTATTTTTATTATATATTTTCGTGGCTGACGAATTTTTTTTTAGCTATCTTCTAGAGTTTTGTAATTTTTTTTCTCACCTCTAAGTTTTAATACGTGATCACATTTTGACGTTTCGTACTTAATGGCGTAAATAGCCTAGCTTAGCACTTGTTAGTCTTGCTTCCTACTTTACGTGACTGTCATACCTTTTTATTTTGGGAATTGTATAAATACATAAAATATGACACAAGAAAAAAAATAGCTGTTGCACTGATATGTGTAGGTATTCTTTATTATACAATAGCCTTAATCGATGAATATATTATTTAAAAGAATTAAATATAAATCAGGATCAGGATCAGCCCTATAAAAAATGGTTGTGTGATAAATTTTATGAAAAGGATTTGCAGATACGTTCTTCTGTGTTTTATTTTATATAAAGCAGCTTTATTATAAGCAAAGCAGCTAAATAATCCTCGAGAATGCAGTGCCAGTTTTTTTTCTATGGTGCAAGTACATCGATCAACTTTACAGAAGATCGGCAACACAAGTTGATTTTTTACACGTATCTTAATTTTTGACTTTAATTCAACTATCTTGACTTTGGTTAAATTGGCTTCTAATCAAAGTCTAGAATTTGCACCTCTTGATCTTGTCTTATACTTCTTATCTTCTATATACGAGTCAATTGCCATTCGTTACTCTCGCAAAAACTCCAGAATGGACCGATTTTGATTAATGTAGGTAGGTATTGACAATTGTACCCGATGAGTTGAATCCTGAGCCCGACAGCTAGGATTATAATAAGAAACGATTATTTGGATAAGTACCTTTACATACTAACACGCCATAGGTATATACGTATGTATCAACTTAAGTAAATTATCTATAATTCAAGTTAAATACATCAGTTAGTAAGAAAAATGCGTCATAGCACTTTTCCCGGACACACGGTTTCACAGAAAGTCATCGCGCGTGGTGTAAGATCAAACCACGATCAGATTATGCTTTTGAATCTGAGTATTATTTTATTAAGGACGAGTTACACTACTAAAGAGCCGTAATGGCCGGAGTTATAAGTCAATTACAAATTAAATATTTTAGGCCCATTGTTAAAAGCATACATATTGCATAGCTTAGCCAGGTAAAAAGGGTATCGTATGCATGAACTAGCTTAAAATATGCAAGCTATGCGGATAGCATTTATAGCACAGTAATCTACAGAATAGTTTCGAGAATAAAGCTATAAAAATATTTGAATTTCTAAATGTGTTTACGCTTGCGCAAACGATTGCAAAAATATATCTTCACTAAGTAGTACCTTCAACATTCTAACACGGCCATTGTGTTGGAACCTACGTCATCACAATATATAGTGAGGTACTCGTCATGCTTAACTCGTTACAGGCGCGGGCGCTGAGTGATGTAGAAGTATCACATTGACACATACCCAGATGTGACAGTAATAAAAAAAGGTTCATAATTGATATTAAATATCGCATTACATGTGATACCTAGCCTACTCATAGATAATATATTATTGTTTAACTGTGGCTTCCGATTTTAATATTTTATTAGCATAAAAATGGTATAAAAAGTTGTTAAAATAACTTATATACAGAGCATAAACATGTTTTGCGGGTTTTATTCTTAGCATGCAAATATTTATTTCTATTTTACAACTTACTTTAAAAAATTACATGACCGTGAAAGACATACAAAAATGTAGATATTTCAAATATACTTTTGAAATGTTGACACCTTTATTAAAAACGTAGCATGTATCCAACTAATATAATAAATGCGAAAGTTTGTGTAATTAAGAAAAAAACTAATAGAGTAAACATTTACGCAGGCGAAAACGCGGGGCGCGGCCAGTTAATAATAATATCATAAAGGCGCAAGGAACCCACGCACACTAAAGCTTGCTTTTGCTCCAAAATATATCTATCGATTTAACGCAACAAGATGTATACAAAGGCATTGCAGAATTGATAGGACAGTTCATAAAACACACATCTTTATGTGTCATCTAAATCATATCGAATCGAAAGAAAACTAAGCCAAAATATTTGAAAGCTAAAATTGCTTTAAAGAACCTACCAAAAACCCGCTTGGCGTGCCTGCCTACGCTTGATCACAGGTTTTATGATTCTAAAGCTCTCGGAATTTTATATTTATACAGTCCCGCTTTTTAAAGCAAAATTTGATACTAATCTCCTACTCCCTTCAAATACCCTATGTCTTGGATGTTTTGGATGAAACATCGCAGAGCTTTTATTATTGAACTTAAAGCTTTTTGTTTTCATAGGTATTAACATAAATTGGAAGCGAGCGATGGAGGTGTAGGTAGGTCCATATGTGTTATAATGACACATGATTTGAAAAAAAAAACAATTGGTCTTTTCAAATAACAAATTATTTCCAAAGGCTCTGTTTTACGGGTATATTTGTTAAACATGCAGAAATGTTTCTATTGTCTGCCCAACAAGCTCTAATCCAAAACTTCAAATATTATTTTTAAATGTACTTCTAAGAACGAATCTCGCCCTATTAGTATTCTAAAGTAAGAAATATACCACAGTCAGAATTAAAATCGTTTCTCCTTTTTGCCCCAAGGTCAGTGAGTTGTGACTTGCGGCTTGTGGTAATCAACGGGCTCCGTCCGACCGACCGAGCTCGCCGCGCCAGCAGCGATACCGAGAAATAATTATTTTTACACCCACAAGACTCTCTACAACAGACTACTAACGCCATCTCTCGACTTTTGAGAACCAACTAATTTTAAGTATTCAGCGGGAACAACATCTACTTTGGTGCACTGTTTTAGGGTTCAGAATTATTGTATTTACAAAATTCCGTCAGTAATTTTCCGAAACAAATATGACTTGTTGCACCACTACAAAGCTTTATCTAATATGAGCTTAAAAGAGACAGTCAAATACGGCACTATCTTATCGACACTAAATAACGTGAAATATAAGATCAACTGAGACGTGAGACGTCGATAAGACTTGATACTTGAACAGTGTTTGTGATAATATAATATTGTATTTTAAATTTTGAACTGGATTAAGTATTCTTATATAATTTAACAAATGTGAACTTTATGCAAAACACGCTCAACCCATACCTGTTTTCTAAATTAAGAACGAAATGTCCTAGGTCATGGTATTTTGTTTTAAAATTTGTGTCGATGACTTGCTAGTACCAAAATAGAAAGTTCGTCACTCAGCGCCGGGAAAGCCCACAATTTCGCTGCATGTACACTCCATTTTCCTAGCTCTCTAACTAAAAGTGATATCTTCTTAAAAAAGAGAGACACTTTATTGCAGCAATAATATCACCGTAGATAATAGTATGCTTAGTGTAGGCATTTATCTTCGTAATCTCGTTCCTGGGCGAACATAAAAAAAAGTATAATCGAACTTTGAAACATACTATGTTTCGAAATTCGAAATAAATCTGTACCTGACCTTTTTTTACCTTATTACGGATTACGATTACCTTAAATAGCATATTATAGCGCCATCTTTATTTGCCATTATGTACTAAGGACTAGCA